>CAKOAT010566265.1:68187-94031 GCA_932364175.1 Eruca vesicaria subsp. sativa
TTGTTATATTCATTATCCAAATGAACCCTAATGCTTACTCTAGACTTGCTACCTAGAGTTATGATTATGGAGTGACTAATCTAATAGTCATCTTCCTGAAATCATTTGGCTAAACCCAGACTCTATTAAGGCACGATGCGACAGCCGGTCTGATAGAAATTCTCGGGTGAACACAGTTTCAATCCGATCTGATACTTTACATCGATCGATACTCCTCTAGAGTCATCGATTGACGACAGCTTATATCGATCGACACTGCGATAGCAACATCGATCGATGCAGTCAGAAATCAGATCAATGGACGAGTCTGATAACGACAGCTATAGATTTGTCTAAGGGTTGAAGTTCTCATATATTTGCAAGCAATTCGTTAAGACATCCATAGATTTATAATCCTGATTTTCTGAATAGTAACCTTGAATCTAACTATTTATTTTCATTGTTTTCAAACCAAAACCTATTTTCCTTAGCAACTTACCATTGCTACTTATTTTATTTATTGTTTTAAACCTTTTTCAACCTAGCTTAATAACTTAGGATTATATCTTTTGTGACTCTAGTTCCTTGTGGATTCGATCCCTAAGTACTACGGTTGAACCTCTTATTTGAGAGAGTAAATCACTCCTTAGGGTTAAACATTTGAGTGACATCTCTACTCTACTGAATCTGCTTATAGATTGTTTAAGCAGTCAGGTACCATGACCAAGATTCTGATCCACTAAACATATTACGTAAGAAAGAAGGTAATGTGAACAATAGGTGACATGCTTGCATAAACCTGCAAAATATAAAAAAGATTAATTATTACGTTATTTGGACGATCAGAAGAAAGTTCTGATACAAGTTATATAACAACAAGAGACTTAAACAAGCATCACCATTTGCATCAGAAAAGTGATACAGAGTATGTTAAATCAGCTACTGAATCTCTCTCTCTCTCTAGATGCCCAAGTACAAAAGATCCCAACTTTGACAATAATTCTATAAACCCAAGTGGTTCAATTATTGTCACACTTGTTTTACCCAAATTTGAGGTAGCTGCCTATTGAATGAGTCAAGGTAAGTAAGCTCTTACCTCTTTAAAGTTTCCTTAGTTCGCTATCACTTTTTGTAAACAAGATGTTTGTTTTTGCTGCAGTGGATTTGCAGATGTGTTTGATGTAGACTACTTCATTCAAAAGATGAATGGCTTTATCCAAGTTGTCAAGGATCTCCCCACAGATATATCATCAAAAGAGCCGTTCAGAGTAGACTGCAGCAAAAGGAAACGTCAATTCGATTACAGAGAAAGCATTCTCCGCTATTATTGGAACATCATTAGATTTCTTTAACACCCGCAATGAGCCAGCGCAGAGACAGGTAGGTTACACACGGCTTTGTCAGATTGTGGAGTTTCTGTTTTGTCGAATCTTATGGTTTCTTGTTTCAGGTATCCCCAGTACGCAAAAGCCACGCTCTGTCAAGCTTGTTACTCCTCTCTACGCCTCACTAGCTTCTTGGAGAAGAAGGCCCTCGAGCTTTTCAATGCCATACCAAAACCTTTTTTGTCACTTCACCTTAGATTCGAGCCTGACATGGTAGCATACAGCAGATGTGAATATCCAAACCTATCCGCTTCATCTGTGGCTGCTATCAAAGCTGCTGGAGGAGACAAAAAGCCATGGATACGAGAGATAGCTCAGATCTGGAGAAAGCGAGGCAAGTGCCCTTTGACTCCTAACGAAACAGTCCTGATGCTGCAATCACTAAGAATCCCAACAAGCACAAACATTTACTTAGTAGCTGGAGACGGTCTGATGGAGATGGAAGGTTTCACATCTTTTTATACAAAAGTGTTCACCAAGTCTCTGCTAAACCATGAAGATTTCACTACAAAACAGAGATTAAGATCATAGTTGGCATAAAAGGAGCTCACTTGCGCAAGAAAACATAATCAAAAGGCAGGAACAAGTAGATCAGATAGATTATTAAGTAAAGGTACGGTTTTTCGATCAATACATAAACTTATACAGAAACGGCGCGCATCAGTGAAACAATAGGGTACGAGATTGTTTTAGAAACACGATACAGAATAACACACATGGATCGACGCAAAAGATTCCGATAGAAAACAGAGATCAACGAAGAAGATCAATCAGGAACTGGATAACGAATATACACGATGATCAAAATCGAATCGATAAATCAGATCGGAGAATTTGATTGAAAAAGAGTCGGATTTCAAGATTGTTATTGATTTACCGGTACGAAGAAGACAATTGGTAAAAGAATCTCGGGATTATCTGCAATGTCTTTCGTTGAAGAGAACATAGAACAAGGTTAACATTGTCTTTTGATCATTAATGAATGTGTGTATTTATGAAAATGTCTTCCCTTTTAAGTTAAATGTGAATTAGTATATCAAAAATGTGCATTTATGAAATTGTCCCTTTAAAAAATACATTAGATATGAGTTTATATGAAAATATTTAACTTATTTAGTATAACTATTGCATAAAGGTATCATAATCATCAATGTGTTGTTTTCTAATAACTTATAAATTATTTGCATAAGGTTTGATCATCTTATTAATTGTTTTATAAACCCTTATAAATTTATTTATGAAGCCTTATAAATTTATTTATAAACCTTTATAAATGATTTATAAACACTTGTAACTAATTTATACTCTTGTAAACCTAATACATATTTATAAATTTTTGCTAATGATTTATGAATTATATAGATGATTTATAACTTTCTTATAAACACTTATACATGGTTTATAGATTTTATAACTTCTTTTATAAGCCTTTATAATGGTTTATAGACTTAAAAATAATTTTATATACCCTTATAAATTGTTTTATAATCCTTTATAATGATGTATAAACTTTTATAAATTGGTTTTATAAAATTTATTAATTATTTACATATCTTTATAAACCCTTATAAGTTATTATACAAACCATTATAAATTGTTTTATATGTCTTTCTAAATGGTTATAGACTCTTTTAATTGATTTCTAAACCTATATAAAATTTATAATAACCCTTATAAATTGAATCTAAACTTTCATACTTTTTTATAAACCTTTATAAATTGTTTTTATAAATTTGATGTTCCTTAATAAGAAAAAATGGGGAAAGTTTGTTAATTTGGTGAATATTTAGTAGTTTCAGGGCTAACTGCAACTACATATATGTATATTTACTCCTCCAGTTGCATTTAACATGATCTTTAGGACCTTTGGTGATATGCCAAAGAGCATGTTTTTATATTAAAGTTTAAAACTTTTGTTTTCATTACAAATATTTAACTTTTTTGTCTTGTTGCGTTATTTTAGTAATAAGCAGATTTGTAGCATATATTCTATCATTTGCCGCGGGGATTTGAACTTTATAGATCATACTAGTAACATTGGATGGAAAGGGTAAGAGCAAGAGATAGTTTCATGTTTTATTTATATTTTTATAAATTATTTACATATCCTTATAAACTCTTATAAATTATTATACATACCATTATTTAGGTGTCAATAGATGTTTCATTTGTTCATATTGAAACAGGGGGCTGGAAAAGACAATTACAAGTTCTAGGGCAATTTCGTGGACTTTTCTGCTCAAACCGAAGTTTTGGAGTCAAACTGCAATTTATCAGAACTTCAGGGACCAATCGCGAAAATTCGCAGGAATTGGTCATGGCTGGAGAACGTGAGCTCTGGTTTGCTCAATTTGGAGAAGATGCTTGCTCGATCTGACACTCTCGATCCCAACCGAGCTTCTCAGTTCGTAAAGCTCAAAACGACCACTCCACAAAAACTGGTTCGCTCGATTCGTCATCCTCGATCCGTCCTCACTCCGACAGAGACAAAACGCTTGAAGCGATGAAGATGGAGATCAGGACTGCTCGATCTGTTTGCCTCGACGCCCAGCTTGGAGCTTCTCAGTCCGTAAAGCTCAAAACGACTGCTTGAACAAACACATGAATGCTCAATTCGTTAACCTCGACACTGGCCGTACGAAGTCTCAACTTTGATGGTTCGTGACGACTGACGAGGCGAGATGCGACGCTGCGGAGGAGAGGAGACGACATGATTGTGGTTCCGGCGTGAGCAGAGATCGACGACAATGAACTGGCGCACTGCTGAAGTAATAAACCTAAATTAGTTAGAGAGCCCTTTTAGTCATTTACCTATTAATGATCTAGGTATTTATAAAAATATTCTTCTATTGAAGGTAAAGTTGAATAGTGGTACTACCAAATGTGTAAAAGTAAAATTCTCCCAACAAAAAACTATTTTTAAATAAATTTATAATTTTTATTTCTGTAGGAAAAAGACCTAGTTTTCATATCATTTCATTTGGAAGTTGAATGAATATTTGAGCAATTCTCTCAAATACCTCTTTTTTTAGTTTTTATCACAAAAATAGACTTCGAAAATTAAAATGACCAAAATAGCATATTTTATTTTGAAAATTTTAAGTTTTTTCTATTTTTTTAAATTTGAAACCCTATCCCCAAAACTCAACTCTTTAACTCTAAATAGTTAATCCAAAAAGTATAAATGTATATTTAATAAAACATTTAAATGCTATTTTGGTCATTTTAATTGTTAAGATCTATATTTGTATATAAAATTTTGTTAAGGTCCTAGTCATTTTCTCTAAATGTTTATATGCTCTGTAAATGTTTTTATGCTAGAAACAGATTAAATGATGCACGGACTCTCAAATCTTTCATTTTGCCAAAAATTCAAAATATAAACCAATATGAGCTTCACCTCTTCTTATCTTCAAGCGAGTCACCAAATGGTGGTCGGAGCAAAATCACCCATGGATCGTCGCCGGAAAGCACTTGAGAGAGTAGATAAAGAGCTCTCAAGAGGCAAGTACGACACTGCCCTCTCTCTCGTCAAGCAACTAAAGGGCAAACATGGCTGCCTCTCTGCCTTCGCCTCCGCCAAATTGGTCTCTCTTCTCTCCTTTCTCCTCTTTCTCATTATTTCTTCATCTTCTTATAGGAACTCTCTTCTTCTGTTTTTTTTAGCTTCCAAAGAAATCATCAGTGTTGAATACATTGGAGGGGTTGATCGATTCAGTCTCCAGAAGTTTTGAACCTGTTTCTGATGAACCGGTAATCTTACTATTCGCTATCCAATTTCAGTGTTTTCTTGATTGCCTTTGGATTCGTTTGTCTGAAGCAAAACTGGGTTTTAATTTGCAGAACTCAGTAAGAAAATTTCAAGAGCACAAAGCTATAACTTCTCTTTCTGAAGAAGATTGGTTCGCTGTTGTTCAGGTGGAAGTCATGTTGTGAAATAAGTTCTGTGATTAGCAGTTTGTGTCCAGTTTCTTTCTACTTAACATGTTTCTATTTCATCATAGGATCCATTGTGTAATGTATCTATCTTGTGGATGTGTATGCAGCATGAATCAGGCCATTTTTTGGTTGGTTACTTGCTTGGAGTTCTTCCAAGACGCTATGAAATACCAAATTTGGAAGATATAAGAGATAATGTAGCCAGTATAACCGGAAGAGTAGAATTTGTGGGCTTCGAGTTCCTCAAACAAGTAAGTTCTTTTTTTGTGCATAGGGAAAGTTTAAATGAATGCTCAAGCGCTTATATGTTATTACTGCAGGTTGGTGCTGCAAACCAATTTATGAAAGATGATGTGAATCTTTCGGTATGTTAACTTAACACTCAAGCTGCAGTAAGACATTTCGGTTACTGGTCTTTTTGGTGATTAGTGGGTCGTTCCGTGGTTTATTTGGGAACACTCACGAGTATCTTCTTGACTAACATGTTTTGACTTATAACATGAAGGTTTCTCAAGGCAATATATCATCCAAGGTAAACTATCTGTGAATGATATATATAAATTTAGATAGCTCGAGCTGTTTCTGTAGTGACTTCTTGGAACTGTAAATGCAGACACTGAACAACTTCTCATGTGTGATACTTGGAGGAATGGTAGCAGAACACATGCTATTCGGATACTCGGAAGGTTTCTACGCCGACGTTGTCAAGGTTATGTCATCTCATGTTTCTTACTCATATGCAGAGAGATTAATTTATTGCAATCCTATGTTCTTTTTCCTAAATCTGATTTTGCAGTTGAACAGTGTTCTGCAATGGCGAGGGTTCACAGAAATGGAAAAGGCAGTTCATATCAGATGGGCGGCTTCGAACACTGTATCTTTGTTACATTCCTACAATGAAGCAAGGGTTTCACTTGCAGAAGCAATGGCCAAAGCCAAACCGATTGGTACTTGTATTGAAGCCATTGAATCTGCGTTTTCTAGACATTATATGTGAACTTAACTTTGTATACGAATCACTTTAGCTCCCTCTTAATAGACACTGTATTCGTTTCTGGATTTGCAATCACCCAATTTAAACAACATTTTTGTTTTTTTTATCGAAACCCAATTTAAACCACATAAGATCTTAAAATTCTTGTGCAACAGAGACCAGACTACTTTACAGGTGGGGGAGGTGAAGTAGAAAGAATCAAAACTCAAGTTTCTTTTTTTTTTGAAAAATAGGTAAACATGAGATTAATGACCGTGTAATGCAGAAAATACATCATTGAAACCGTTATTCAAATAAATAAATAGGTAAACATTCCGAAGTATTAAAACCCAAACGAAATAAATCTTTATTCAATTTTATTTTTTTGCCTGATTTTTCTTCTTTTTTTCCAGATGAATTGATAAAGTTACACGTGAATTACAAAGAAACTAAGAAAACAGTCCATGCAAATAGAGAGACCGCTGATAACAAATAATCCATTTACAAGAATTTACAGAAGCAGATGATAAATGTATATCGATTTTGAATGTATTCTTTAGGGTATGATGATCCACCAGTGAGTAAGTTGCAGCGAAAGGGATTAGTCTTCTTTCTCCATTAAAGCTTGGCCATTAACTAAAGTCAACCTGTAAATAGAATATACATCAAAAAATGATATTCAATTCAAAAATATAACAGCGATCAGATGGATACGCTCTTCTTACCTTCTTCGGAGAAGGCAAAAACACCACCAAGCATGTCGTCATCATCGTCATCATCATCATCAACATCATCAACATCATCTAGTTTTCCTTGATCAGATGGAGTATTCTTGTTCACTGCTTCTTTACCAGTTTCCTTGAAAAACTGCTCAAAGTTTGGGGAGCCATCAATAGGTCCATCCTCACTTTCATCCGCTACATTCATGCTCAGATCAGAACGGTTAGAACTTAAATTTGAAGCTCCGCTTGTCCCGCTGCTGTTTTCAATTGTTGTTTCAGCGGGCAGGGAGGCGTTCTTTAGCAACATATGAGCATCGTCTACACTATAATCAGTTTCTTTCACAGCAGAAGAAACCGAAACAACTGGTTGTTTCAATGTTACAGTTCCGGCATGAGGATTTTGGTTTGGAGTTAGTGCAAAATGGGAGGAACTACTTCCGCTTCTTTCTTCATTCTCAGGGTAAGCTATACCTGCTAAGTTCAGTTATAGGGTATGAGTAACGTTGAATTTCATCGATTAGGAAGTACATTTGGTTACCTTTAACTTGTCCAGGATCACAAAACGAAGAAGAAGAATCTGATTCTCTTTCCACAGGAAATCCTCTGCAAGCAAAGACAGGCTAGAGATTACTGACAAACGCAATTCAGAAAAGATATGAGTTTAGTGAGCTTACCTGTTGCGCATACTGGAATACACACTGTGAAAATTATCGAACACAGGCAGCAGATCCTTGCGCCTGATATCAATCTCATTTGCAGATACTTTCTCGATTTCCATCTCCCCATAATTAAGGCCACTAGTGACCGGTCTAAACATTGGATAGAAAGATATCTGGAATTTAAGGGAATGTTTGTCAACATGACAAGATCGTTATGTTTTATTTATTGAAAGAAAATAGTAGACAAGTAAACAGAACCTCTGAGTTCTGCCAGATTGGTTTTCTTCCCGAGTTTATTAGAACCTCTGCATTGGCAACATAAGCGTGGTTTTTCTCGAGAGGCTTCGCTAGATCAGAAGCATTAACGCTGTCCTCTGCAACTTTACGTCCACCACTGAAAATAAGCCCGCGTATATTCTCTTCTCTCTCTGGCCAATCTGTTCTCCGGCAGACATCCCAACACTGAACTGGTTCGACTTTCACTCTTAATTCTTCTTCAACTGCTGCTCCTATCCGCGAACTGCTCTCAGCCTGCTCTCCTCCTCCTCTTCCTCCAAGAGATGGCATGAGTTTGTATTGAACTACATGACCCGATGGAGTGTAAACCAGTAGATAGTCTAACGCAAGAGCTGACGACTGCGGCTCTGATGGGACTGCCTGATGGAAAACAGCAGCAAGACAGCCAGACGGGAAGGATGGCTTTCCTACAACGGAATTTGCAGCATGGAAGAAATTGTTGCATTTGATTCGGCTAACCACAGAAAGAGTTACCGATGCTGGTGGTGGAAACGTAAAATGGGTGGTGCTTAAAGATGGACTCGACCACCACGGCAGGGACAATGTTGGAGCAAGCGTTAATCCATCCACATGAGAACACCGTATCTCAACAACATTTTCTCCGCCAAACGGGGACAAAACATAAATATGGCAAGTACCCTTAGATGACACAACTGCAATCCACTGGCTGTAACTACTAAAGCAAATATCTTGTATTATCTGTGGGAATACAACAGACAGCAGCATTCACAGTAGGAAAAATGTAAAAATGAAACAATGGTACAAGAGATAAAGGAACATACAGCAGATGTCATGCCACGATGTAGTTTGTAAAGAGGCACATGGGAAGAGCTCCAATCATAGCCTTGTCCATTCTTTGACGGAGATGGCATAATCCGGAAAACATTAATATTGTTACCGTGGATCGAGGCCGTCACTAATAGAGTGCCACTTGGGTCGAAGCAGAGCGCCGATATTGGACTGGTGTGAGCCCTGAATTGTGCTATAATAGCTCGGGATTCAAAATCCTTGACAATTACCTGATCGACATGATAAAACGTTATAACATAATTCACTAGCGATACTCAAAATAATCAGTGGTCCCATAAGAAGAGGTTTCAAAATGATCAAGGATTAGATGAGGAGACTAACCGTTCCAGCAACATCTGACTCTGCAGAAGATGAGCCCCGGCCAACTTTCCGACCAGAACTGGACGAAAGAGAAGTACCAGGAACATCATGCTTTAGATCTTGGCAGTATTTAGATATAGTCTTGTAACCCTTGTCACCCAAATTGAGTAAGCCCGCTGCCAGATGCTTACTAGATTCCATGGCATATCTGGCCACTAGGTTACCACCGCTGGGAGAGGTAGATGGACTGACTCCAGGAGGAGTAACATTCTGAGGGCTCAGGCGACCTATGCTAGACGACAAAGGGTTATTGGAAGCATAAGATAACCATCTAGGTCCGACAGTCATTGGCCCATATCCAACACTGACCCCTTGGTTTCCAAGCTGAGGAACAGGATATGAGAGGACACTGAACTTGTTTTCAAGAGTTAGCGCATCAAAACAGTATATCTGCATTCAATCAAATGAATTAATATAAGCTCTGTGCCAAGCAGACCATCATTTAAAAGAGGGAGCTGACCTGTGAAGCGAGGCCAACAGCTACAATCCTGGGACTGCATCTGACCATATAGACAGTAGATCGGAATCTCAAAACATGAACATAATTGTGAGATCTAAGTGAGTAGAATCGCACAGCCGTGGGAGATAGGGCAAGAGGATCATCATAACCATTACTAACTGATCCATCTCTGCCAGTGATAACAGGACCTGAGCCCTTGGCTTCATCAGCAACTGCTAAAAGCAATGGATGCGATGATCTAAATCCTTCGATTCCTTCACAAGTGGCAGGCAAAGGCTGCATCTGTAGAAAAGTAACCGGATCATCCCTCCTGGAAACAAGTTCGCTGACATCACTTGCATCATCGATATCGAGGACTTGAAATCCGTTGGCATAACCTAGTAAAAGAACTTTCTTGAAAGAAGATTCACTTGTATGTAATCTATCAAAGGAAGACCACAACACCTGCTTGATCAAAGATGAGTATCAGTGATCCCATCAAATCGAACTTGATCTGTAACAAGTAACAAAAACTTGTAGAATCTCAATGCCATGATCATTCTCGTACAAGTCAAACCTATCTAATCTATTAAAAGGAAACTGTAATATTCCTAAATTTAATCATAAGAGGAATGAATCAGAATTCAATTAAAAGACCCAAAAACGAAATCGAAACCTGATCCTTAAGCTCGTGGGAATCGGGGTTCAGGGAAGCAGCAACGGAAGCGCTAGCTGAGAGGACACCGGAGGAAGCGGTTCTGATACAGGAAGATATGAATTTAAGGGAATTAGGCAAAAATCCATTGGTACCGTTCCTCGTCTGATGATTATCTCCGTTGTTGATATTGACCTTGCTGCTGCTGCTCTTCATAGTAATAAATAAAATCCTTTTGAAAGAAATTTCCGCTCACCGGAGAGGAGAAATCGATCGGAAAAACAGCATAAACCGTCGGCAAGGAAGGGATATTAATAATTAAGGATAGATCTTTCAATCCGTGAAATAGTGAAGCTACACAATTTTTTCTAAGTCGAATTAGAGGTGGAATTTGGATTATTATTTTTTGGGTTGCTTTTGACCTTGTTCACAGGAAAGAACACGAAGAAGATGAAATAGCAGAAGAAACGGTTCTTTTCTTTTTCTTTTTGTTTTGTTCTGAGCCTCGTTGTGGCTTTAGTTTTTGGTTAATATTTTTATTTTCTCACTTCGATTTTGTAATATTTAAGAGCGTCGCTGTGAGACGGAAAAAAGGGACTTACACTGTCGTGCCGTGTGAAGAGGGTGTTAGACCATTTTAACGCCTAACTTTATTTGGGCTCTTGAGCCCATAAAATAATTAGAAAAGAAATTCAAGAGAAAAAAAAAGTAAGAGTTGAGTTTCTTGCCCTCTTAAAAAAGAAACACATCTTCACTCGGTTCTTCATCTCTCTCTCTCTCTCTTTATTTTTGGAATCTATTCTTCTCCGATCAAATCGAACCAAAATCCATCAAAAATCACCATCGAGAGAGAAGATATGTTGTTCTTTTTCGCGTGTGTGGCTGTGTTTGCGGAGTCGGTTAAGCGAAGGTCTCATCAGACAACATCGTCGAAGGTATATTCCTCCTCAATCGTCTTCTTTCTACATCATTTCCATATTAATTTCATGAAATCTTCGGTATTTTCATGGTACATGCATGCATGTGTGTTGAGTTGATTAGATTCAGGGCTTTTGACAATGATGGATGATGTTTTGTGTGTGTTTTAGGTTCTCAAGTTTGTTCTCGTGAATAAAAGCGGAGCCACAACAAGATTCATCATATAGAAGAAGTTTCAGGTAAGCGTTTGGTATATTTGAGTTTATATAAGTTGAA
Source organism: Eruca vesicaria subsp. sativa (assembly GCA_932364175.1). NCBI lineage: Eukaryota > Viridiplantae > Streptophyta > Magnoliopsida > Brassicales > Brassicaceae > Eruca > Eruca vesicaria. The sequence goes on from CAKOAT010566265.1 coordinate 79,600, forward strand.
TCTGGTTTTTGGTTAGTGTTTAGGACATTACACATGTGTAGTAAATGTTGGTTTGTTGTGTCTCTATTTCGGTTTTTATAAAGATGATGATGTTGTTTGATGTTTTAAAAAACAGAGATAACACATAGAAATAGACATGAATTAGACATGGACATAGGTGCTTCTGCTATGTGACAGATGCAGGTTTTGATTATGTTTTCTTGCAATTAGTTTTGGTAGTCATTTCAGGTGTGTAGAAAATGATGGTCATGAAATATACTCGGCCCGCATTCTGGCATCCATATCGATCGATATGAAGTGTCTCTCATCGATCGACATGCACATATCTTCTCGGCAACCTTCTCTCGCGAGGCAGACTGACCATTCTTCAGTACAATGGGCATAACTTCTGATCTAACCGTTGGATTGACCTCAAACCGGTGGCATTGGAAAGCTGACTCAACGCTCTATCGTGTGTCAAAAGATCAAATAAATCGCACCATGGGAAGGTCTCCATCCATATCTAAACGTCTGACGCGTCTGTGCAGTTCTGCACTTAAAGGCTCCAGAGGACACCAAAATCACCATATTTCTCCAGAACGTACCTGAACCTGTAAAAACTCTCAATAGACTCTATATTGTAGTAAATATACATAAAAACATATCACTACCATGATTAAAAGTGGGTCAAAATCATGGTATATCAACTCCCCCAGACTTACCCTTTTGCATGTCCTCAAGCAAAACATACAGGCAGCCTCTCTGAAAGAGGTTTGAAAACAGCAGGGACACAAAAGATTTTAAAAACTCAGTCACCATCTCTCTAGTAGTGCAAACCAAATCATAAACATCCTTACCTTAGAAGCACATTATACAATATCCTAGTATAGCAACCAAATTCATCTAGTCAACAACTCAACAGATCCTGTCTGACAATCCCCTCTACTAACCTCATTTCTTGCATAAAATAAAAGTGCAGGCTTTACCTTGGGAGTATCGATCAAGGAACACTTGGATTCAACTCAAGCAAGTTTCTGAGTAAATTGACAGTCTTATTCTGGTTTCTTTTCTCCCTATATCTCCCTTCTTTGAATCCCAAATTTTTTTTTCTTTTTATTTTATATCAATCCCAATGAACAACTAATGTTCATCTTATTTATCTTTCTACTTTTTGTAGCTCTTTTGACAAAGTGTAGGCGAATAGTGGGGTCATAGGTAATTCACCTCTCCCTCGCTTCCACAATGTGTGATCATTCCTTTGATTTAGAATAATGGGGTCATGGGTAATGTACCTCTCCCTCTGCCTCTTAGGAAATCATCTCAATCTTTTACACTGTTCTCTTTTTGGATGCCAAAGAAAGGAGAGAAGGAAACCAAAAATTTACAGACTTGTACCTTTCAGACTTGCAGGAGGATTCCAATCCCTTGTATACCAAGCCCCAAGACAAGCAAATCAAGTCAATATTAGGTTGGAGGTCAGCTTTGGTTCCTTCAAACATTCTCAGCAAGTGCAAACATAGTTGACAGGTTGATCAACTTTAGTATCTCTAGTATTTCTGCAGTCAGTAAATCTAAGACTGGTCTAAAAACTGGTTAGATGACAATTAATAAATCAAAAATAGATCATCATCCCCTTCTTGACTCAATAAATTTTTTTTGAAAACATTTTAAATAAGACCCATAAAGTAGATAAACGTTAGTAATCCCCCCACACTTAAATTACACTGTCCCCAGTGTAATACAGTTGGTGGTAAGGTGAAAATCATAAAGCAGAAGTACGAAATTTAACAAGTAAGAACGATATACCTGACCAGATTAAGTATCGATCGATGAAAAAGAGTTACCATTGGTCGATGTAGTGTCGATCGATATCGACATGCTCTAATCGGTCGATATCCAAGGAAATCGTCTACTCGGGTTTTTATTCTAAATATCTAACTCAAACATAATATAAGTAGAACCTCCCCCAGACTTAAATAACACTGTGACCAATGTTATACAGCCTAAGATTGGTGGGACAATAAACCATATGGAATATATCGAACAAAGGAAGACTGTATATCTTCTTGGATGTGAGGATCGATCAACACAGTTAAGTGGCGATCAATACTTGTGATGATCTGTCGAGTGACACTGGCCAGTTGTCTGTCGATAGCTGGCGCATAACTCATCTTCCTTGAATCTTTTTCCTAATACCTGAAATCCTTAGAAAACAAAATATCAGTAAGAAATGAAAATAAAACTATATTGAAAACTATTTAACAGTGGGTTGCCTCTCACTCAGCGCTTATTTTTATCATTAGCTTGACTTCTGGAGATCTGATTTAGTCCGGATGAAAATGTGAAGGTGCTCCAGAACAAGTCTTAGTGTCTCTCTTCCTCATTTTGTTGATGTAGTTGGTAAAAGCTCTGGCAGATACTTCTCCTTTATCTCTCAGCTCTGGATCACATAGCACTCTAACCTTGGCAAAAGGTTCAGAACTTCCTCTACAGCGCACTTTATACTCAAGACTTCCCTCTTGACCTTGTGAAGGAACTAGTGATAGGAAATCTGCATCTTCATTCCTTTTCTTTTTCTTCTTCCTACTCCTTGTCCTTCCCCCAGACTTAGACTTTTCAGTCTCGATCTGTTCTGAAATACAGAGGGTATCGATCGATGCTGAATGCTTTGTGTCGATCGATTCTGAAGGCTGCTTGTCGATCGATGCTGAATGGTGATTGTCGATCGATATTGATTATGGCTTTGCTGACTCGCGGTTTGAACCATCTGTAGATGCTGGATCATCAAACATCTCTATGCATGAAATAAACTTCTCATCGGTTTTCTTTTCCAAAGGATGATAGAAGACAGTTTCATCAACATTAGTTAGGCACATCCTGTTCTTCTTAAGATCACAAACTGCTCCCACTGTAGCCATGAAGGCTCTTCCAAAGAGAAGCGAATTTTTTGTGCCTGGTTTAATCTCCATGACATGAAAGTCCACTTGAACAGTGCAGTCCCCTATCTCCACTTTAACATTCCTGATGATGCCTGCTGAATCAACTCTGGAGTTGTCTGCGAAAGTGAAACTATCTTTAGAAGGTTCCACCGCTAATCCTATTACTTCAGCAGTGTCTATTGCCATGATGCTGACTGCAGATCCAGTATCGCAGAGGACGGTTGGCAAATCATGGTTATGTATACAGCATGGAATCAGGAACTTCCCTGGATCTTGCTCCTTCTTCAGAGTTCTATTAGGCTGACGACATATCTTGTTGAATAGCAGCTCAATGTCCTTATCTGTCTCTCTGCTTTCACTGAAGAAATTACTAAGTCTGTACTTATAGTAGGCCTCCTCGAAAGAAATACCCTTAGGAACCCTCTTCACCCTCTTGTGAAATCAATCAAGTTCCACTTTGTTAATTTCTCTCCTGAGGTGCTTGAGAATATAGGGTTTCCTAGATTTCACTCTCATCTCAGCTGGAATCTCATCTTTCGTTACCTGACTTTCTATGGCAGTGTCGTATCCATCCTCTTGGTGTCGTTCGATACCTGGTGTATGTCGTCGATCGACATTCTCAAAATAAGAGGTTTCAGCTAGGGTGGATTTCCCTTGCTTTGGTGCTTCGGCAGATTGCTGCTTATCTTCTCTCTTGTGTTGAAAAAACTGGAGTCTGAGATGGGTTTCTAGTTGCTTTCAAGCGGTGTGCATCAAGATCTGGTAAACTAACTTGACATGGCATGGGTGGATGTCGATCGATGTTCTGATTCTCTTGTCGATTGATGTTCTGCTTCTTATGTCGATCGATGTTCTGCTTCTCATGTCGATCGATGTCCCCTTGTTGTTGTCGATCGACGGCAGTTGTTTTAACTCGAAGTAGGGTGGGAGGATGTGGGTGTTGAGCGGTAAAGTCGGAGTGGTTTTGAATGCCAACAAACTTTTTTGATCCCAAAAGTGGTGTCGATCGATGCGTATCAGATTGTATCGGTCGACGCTTAGGTGATGATGTCGAGCGATGCTCAGGTGTTGGTGTCGGTCGATGCTCGGGTGTTGGTGTCGGTCGACACCAGTACGAGCTGCCTATAGACATAGAGCTTTCGACTTGAAAAGCATCTTCTTCCAGCTTCTCCTACTCAAGTATTTTCTCAAATCCAATATCTAGGATGTCATCAACCTGGTGCCTCTCACTTTCCACAGCTTTCTTGTTGACCAAAGCTTCTTGCTTCACAGCTTCTGCAGTATGATAAGCTTGGGTGCGTAGCATCTGAAAATGGCTATCTAAGGTTTCTAACTTTCCATTCAAATCGTTGCAGAAAAAATCCAATTTCAGATTCAAACGCTCAGTCATCTCTTGCTGTTCTTTCAAGAGCTTCTCTAGCATAAATTCCATCTCATCCTCATCCTGGTAAGTAGCTTGTTGCACCCATGAGACTTCATGTACAGAATCAATCTCAGCTTCAACAGTCTTGTCACTATCCTTTGCAGCTGATTGTACTCTATGTATATCCAGATTTTTGACACTGTTGCTAGACACCATGTTCTCAATCAGCCTCTTAGCTTCCTCTATGGTCCTTGTCTGGAAGCTTCCTTCGCTTGCAGTATCCATCATAACACTGTAGTTTACATCAAACGCCCCTGTGGAACTTCTTTAATAGCTCAATCTCCGTAAAACCATGATGTAGACAATCCTTTTGGTATCCCATAAACCTCTCCCAAGAGCTTCTGAAAGCTTCTGTAGGTCCTTGAGAGAATGTCCAAATCTTATCTTTTATCTCTTCAGCCCTTGCATCATCGAAGAATTCATTAATGAATTCATCCCTGACATCATTCCATGTAGTGAGAGATCCTGGTCATAGACACCTCAACCAACGTTTAGCATCCCCAGAAAGTGAAAATGTGAACAACTTGCAGATGATGTAGTCTTTTGTTGCTTCATTCTTCTGGATTCCAGACGTATAGTCTTCTAGTGTCTGAATATGGTCCAGGGGATTTTCATGAGGCAGACCGCAATAAGGGTGCTCACTCACATGAAAGAGTTTGGGGTGTACTGAAAATTCTGGGACTTCAAGAGGTATTCGGATAGCAGACATGTTGGCATAGAACTCTCCAAGCCTGATCAATTCTGCTAGAGTTCTCTTGCAAGAAACTCTAGCATCCTTAGTGGTAGCAGATGGCTCAAGGATTGCAGTTCCTTCCCCATCTATCTTCTGACTGCTGCATTACACAGATGACCTTCCTGGTCATGCAGGTCTCCATTCTCATCTCATACAAGTGATATCGTTGCAACCATGTCTCGCTGCTCAGTATCGATCGATCTTCGAGGTGAATTATCGATCGATGTTGGGTGGGAAATAAGTCTAATGGCGAATCCTTGCTCCCCGGAAACGGCGCCTAATTTGATATCACTCAAATGTTTAACCCTAAGGATTGAATTACTCTCTCAAATAAGAGGTTCAATCGTAGTACTTAGGGATCGAATCCATAGAGAGCAGGAGCACACAATAGATCTTTCAACCTAGGGTTTTGCCGTGAATAACCTACGGTTTTTCCGCGAGTTACCTAAGATTTTTCCGCGAACAGCCTAGGGTTTTCCGCGAGTATCCTAAGATTTATTTCGCGAGTAACTTACGGTTTGTTCCACGGTTTCTGGGAGAGCAAGTTTTATTTTTCCGAAAGGTTCTCGGTAAACGTCTTTTGCTTAACGCGTGAGATTTGTCCAACTCGGAAATAAGAAAAATACTATGGGGTTTGACAGATTTTATCGTTGCCCTTAGTGATCTGGGATAGAAATCGTGAGCTTGTTTTGTTGCTCTTCCCGTGGCGAAGAGTCGCGATTAGGTTTTCGATTTTGTTGAGTACTACAGTGTTTGCGTGAGCGTTGGCTGTAGGAGCAGTCGCTGCTGGAGTTGTTTTACCAGCGTCTTTTTGCGAGTTGCGACTTTGTCTTTCATACATCCAGACATCATTTTGGTCAAGCGTTTTGCGGCTATGAGTAAGAGTAATCCGACCCCCCCCCTCCTTCTAGCGCCAAACTGTGGGAACCGAAATTCACACTTGTCGATTTCCGTCAAATAAGGAAACTTAGGTAAACCCTTTTGGTCAAGCGTTTTGCGGCTATGAGTAAGAGTAATCCGAGCCCCCCTCCTTCTAGCGCCAAACTGTGGGAACCGAAATTCACACTTGTCGATTTCCGTCAAATAAGGAAACTTAGGTAAACCCTAATTTTCCAGAGGAACCGGATCTCTGCGAAAGCCAACGACAAGTAACCTAATAAATGCGGAAAAATATGAAAAACGTAATAAAATGAATTTAAAGAAAAAGTAGATCTTATTTCGATTTCGCGTAAAAGCGTTGCGATCGTTACAAGGGTTTACAAAGGCTTTGGCCGCAGGGCCGTCAGCGAGTTATCAAAATAAAAACCTTAAACCTAATCGAGTCGCAGCTCGATAAAAAAAGACGGAAAAAGATAAGAAAAATGATTTCATTGATTTCAGACTGAACCTTACGAAAGGCTGCCTACGTACCCCTTTCGAGGATCAAGTCGAACGTAGTTCAGTTGATTGAGCTGGACAAGAGATCGAACTGCCTGGGCGAGTTCGTCTAGTGATCGAACTGCCTCTTGCTTATATACTCCCTTCCTAGGCGGTTTAGTCTTTCCATTTCGCCCAGATTTCGAGTTTAATGGGAATCTTCCATTTATCTCGATCTTTCTTTTTTTTCCCGCGGAAATATTCTATTTATCCTCAAACTTGACATTTATCTTCAAGTTTGACATTTATCTTCTTTCTGCGAGTAAATCGCCAAAACTTCGTCGTATCTTCGGGTTGGACTTCGTTTAAAGTCGCGAGTGGCTTTTATCGCGTTTTATGACTTTTTGAGCCGTTTTGCGATAAATCCATTTTACGACTTTAGACGAGATCATTTCCTGATACGATGCCGTTTTTAGATAAGTTTCTCGATTTAATCGTAAAGCTAAGAAATGTTCGATGTTTCGATTAATCGTTGTCGTTTTCTACGATTTACTCGGGGTTTTATTAAAAACGTGTTTTATACGATTTTTACGAAAATCTCGAATAAACCGTATAGTTTAGGAAATATTCGGTGTTTCGTTTAACCGTTGCCGTTTTATACGATTTCCTTGAGTTCTTTTCGAGAAAACAAAGTTTTACGGTTTTTATCGTAAAACTCGAACGATAGGATGGATCGAGACGAAACGGGAGACATTTCGACCGTTATTCGGATGCGGGAGATCGTGTCGAAGGACGTTAGCCTTGAATCAAGGATGCGGGAGATCGAGGCTCGGGATGGTCGGCTCGACGTACGACGAGCTAGTTCAGCTAAGCCAGGTCGCCATATGGCGAACTAGGCAATAAGAACCTGTGGGGCGAAGTCAGCACCTCTTAGTTCGCTGTTGGGGAGTCTCTAGTTCTCCTGCTGGCGAACTAAGCCGAGCAGGCTTAGTTCGCCAGCAGGCGAACTAGTCGGGGAGTTCCTAGTTTGCCTGCTGGCGAACTAAGCCAGCTTGGCTTAGTTCACCAGCTGGCGAACTAGTCGGGGAGCCTCTAGTTCGCCTGCTTGGCTTAGTTTGCCAGCAGGCGAACTAGTCGTGACTAGTTCGCGTTTTGCGGCGGTTTCGGTTTTTCGCGGTTTTCTAAAACGATTTCTCGAGTTTTATAAAACGATTCTCGAGTTTTATAAAACGATCTTCGAGTTTTATAAAACAGCTTCTCGAGTTTTATAAAACGATCCTCGAGTTTTATAAAACGATCTTCGAGTTTTATAAAACGGCTTCTCGAGTTTTATAAAATGATATTCGAGTTTTATAAAACGGCTTCTTCAGTTTTATAAAACGATCTTCGAGTTTTATAAAACGATCTTAGAGTTTTATAAAACGGCTTCTCGAGTTTTATAAAACGATATTCGAGTTTTATAAAACAATCTTCAAATTTTATAAAACGGCTTCTCGAGTTTTATAAAATGATCCTCGAGTTTTATAAAACGATTCTCGAGTTTTGTAAAATGATTCTTCGAGTTTTATAAAACGATCTTCGAGTTTTATAAAACGGCTTCTCGAGTTTTATAAAACGATCTTCGAGTTTTATAAAACGATCTTCGAGTTTTATAAAACGGCTTCTCGAGTCTTATAAAACGATCCTCGACTTTTATAAAACGATATTCGAGTTTTATAAAATGGCTTCTCGAGTTTTATAGAATGATCCTCGAGTTTTATAAAACGATTCTCGAGTTTTATAAAACGATTCTTCGAGTTTTATAAAACGATTCTCGAGTTTTATAGAACGATTCTTCGAGTTTTATAAAACGATTCTCGAGTTTTATAAAACAATCCTCAAGTTTTATAAAACGATTCTCAAGTTTTATAAAACGATCCTCAGGTTTTATAAAACGATTCTCGAGTTTTATAAAACGATCCTGGAGTTTTATAAAACGATCTTCAAGTTTTATAAAATGATTCTTCGGGTTTTATAAAACGATTCCTTTTATATTTCTGCGGGGAGTTTCGGCCGTTGATTCCGTCGTACCGATTTTGACCCCAACAACAGGCTCCAGAGATCAGCGTCGGAGATTTCTGGATTGATGAACATCAAGTATGGGTTCAGGAATTTGGAAGCGAGTTGGCGGAAACTTCCGATCGAATTCCGCCTAAGTTTGGTGAACCACTCGAGCGCTGCTCCTTCTAGGTTTTCGACGAAAAGACGGCAGTAGCCTGCATCCTTTTTGTGATCCTTGAGTTTGGCTCATCCCATGGTGATCTGGAAGGCCTGCAGGTGCGGTTTGGGATCAGGAAGTTTTTCCGATTCGTCTAGCGTCGCGTCAGGGTTATCTTTTCCGGAATCCTTCTCCGGTAAGTTACCTGTCTTGGTTCTTGGGCGTGAAATCGAGCCTCCTTCCGCGGATCTTAGTAGTTCCGCGGGGGCGAATTGCTCTGGTTTTCCTAGTTAGGGTTTCAACACGTTTTGCGAGCAAACCGATGAGCTTTTCCTGCTCTTCCGATTTTTTGTTAAACTCGGAAAGCATCTTTTCGATTGTCTTGGCGTTAGCGTTTGTAGCGTTGGCCGTGTGCGCATCTTGTGGTGGTGGTTTTTTATCAATGTTGTCGCGTTTGTTGCGAGTTTGTTGGTCACCAGTCATCGTTTCTTCGTTGGGCATGTTGCGGCTTTGTTGTAAGATAGATCCGACCCCCCTCCTTCTAGCGCCAAACTGCGGGAACCAAAATTCACCTACTGTCAATGAATCGTAAATAAGGAAACTTTGAGTAAACCATAAGTTTCCAGAGGACCCGACTATCTGCAGAACCGCACAACGATAATTAAGAAAACGATGAACTTAAAATTAAAGCGAGAATGAACGAGACTGAGAGCAAAAAGGTTTTTATTCCAAACCGGCGAAAGAACGAGCCGTCGGCGAAATCCCTAATTCTAGAAGTCTAAGACTGAAAACCCTAGTTGAGACGCAGCTCGCTACAGAAAACAGAAATATTCCTAAATGCTAAGTTTGGTGGTGAAAGCTCTGAAAATCGTGTCCCGACTTCTGCTCTATGCCTCTTGCTTATATACTCCCATCCTAGGCGGTTTTAGTCTTTCCATTTCCCCTGAATTCAAGTTTATTGGGAATCTTCCATTTATCTCGATCCTTCCTTTTTTCCCGCGTAAATCTTCTATTTATCTTCAAACTTGCCATTTATCTTCAAACTTGACATTTATCTTCCTTCTGTGAGTGAACTGTCAAAACGTTATCGTATCTTCGGGTTAGATTTGTTAACATCGCGAGATGAGCTTTTATCACGTTTTAGGACCTTCCAGGCCGTTTTGCGATAATTTCGTTTTACGACTTTATACGAGATCGTATCCTGATCCGATGCTGTTTTTTAGTAAATTCCCCGGGTTAATCGTAAAGTTTATCTACGTTCGTTCCTTGGTTAATTGTTACTGTCTTTACGATTCACTCGACGATTTTTATTAAAAACGCGTTCTTTACGATTTTTACGAAAAAACTCGAATAAATCGTATAGTTTAGGAAATGTTCGGTGTTTCGTTTAACCGTTTCTGTAATAACCATCACGAGCCAGTTAATTTTTGGTCGAGAAAAACTCCGCTCGACCAGATCAAAATTGGTTCAATCAGAATTAAAATAAAGTCGACCCGGTGAATTAATATCTCGACGGGACTGTCTTGTGGTCGAAAGGCCTCCCATTGATAGTTCTGGTCGAGTTTTAATTATGTAGGTCGAATTCTATTGAAGCTATGCAAGCTTAGTTGAAATCAAGAAGAGATTCGAATGACAAGAAATGTTTGATCGAAAACTGTCCGAAATTATCAATAAGTTTCTTAACTAAATTCCGACCAGTCTAATACCTTCACCTGATGGTCTACTTGCTTCCTCAGTAATCAAGTCACATGCCATGCACCTTCCTTCTTGCTTGCTTGCTTATGTAGTAAATGGCACATGAAAGTCACAAGCTGCTTGCAGCTTTCTTCATGGGAGGGAAAGGACAGCAGCTTGCTGCTGAGAGTAATGAAGCAGCTCTCCACTTGTCCAGTCCCTGCTATACCTTGTTCTGAGTAAAACCCTCACCTTAAGTAACCTCCTCAGCTATTTAACTCCCCTCCATCTGCTTGATCGTCCATTACTACAAGAAAAAACAAAATAATATTTTCAGAGAAAATCTGTGAGAGAGGAGAAAAACTGAAGGGAAAATTGGAGAAAATTCTGAAAAAATCTTGAACAATTTTCTTCCATCCTCTAGCTCAGTACTTTGCTTTTTAGAAGATAAGAAGGTGAGATATCAAAAGCAAACCCAAAGTCTTGTTCTGTTTTTGTGATGAACCAATTTTGATCTCTCTTTTTAAATCATTCCAGCCATGTGTTCAGTTTGAAGGGGAGGATCATCTGATTTCTTATGTCCGTCAGTTTTTGTGGTAAACTTCATCTTCTTGCCTCAGGAATGTCTTGATCAGAATCAGATCTTTTTTAGTTAAGATCTTGCTTTGGATCGTTTGTCTAAGCTTTCTCCGGTTCAGTTTTAATTAATTTAGAATAAATCAGTTGCTGGAATTGTTGTTTCATCTGTTATAAACTGAATGGATTTTATCTGAACTTAGCTTATCATGGTCTCAACTTTTCCTTAACGTAACTGATAAACCAGGCCCTGAACCGAGCTGATAGGAATTGATTTAAGTTGCTTCTTCAGAACGGAAATTTTGGATTAATGATCATCTGTACCGAAATTCTCTGTTAATGGTCGGGTCAGTGCTACGATCACCCGGATCCTTCTGGTTGTCCTGAATCAGGAGTCAAGTGAAGTGTGATTAGCTTGAGCTCGAGTCTAATTTTCTTTAGCCAATCTCATGGATTCAAAGGTGAGTCTAGATAGATGAATAATGATTTATGAAAGAGTGTTGCTTGATTTAATTACTGAATATGATTGATTGATTAGCAAAGTATCTTAACCTATAATTTTGGTGAGGTGTTTACTTATGTAAACACTTAAGAATAATTATGAAATATTATTTAACGTTTACCCTGAGCCTTAGTACTTGTTCTCAAGTACTAATATATAAGCATACTATTAATACTATAAGTATGAATCGTTTGAATTCTTATTGTATACTCACTCTCCCGAAAGTCCCGCATTGCCGTGAATTGGTCCTGCGATATAGATCAAGGTCATGAAGACACGCTGATGGGGTCGCACCTTGGAGACCGTGTAACTGCTTGCAGCGTTGGATGTTCTATCCTGTAATATCTGATGGAGATGATGATTATATTTATTCCCCGCTATGTTCGATTAGCCTTGGTGGTTTTCCGGGTTTAGCATATCTATATATATATATATATATATTATGAGTATGAGTGATAGGCGGGTATCGTGGAGGTGATGTTTAAGATGGATTCACATTGATCGAATGATAGGCCTTATATATACACATATAGTTATGGAATATATTACCACTGCATACAAATGGAGTTCATTGTTCGGGATATTATTAATCTGTGTTGGGGTTTGGGATTAGACTCACTGAGTAAACTAGTTACTCATGACTCATTTGTGATGCAGGTAACCTGTAGGCGGGAGACCTTTACTATAGGACGAGAAGGAACGGCTTCAGCCAGCGGTAGATTTATTATCCTTGCAAAGTCGTTTCATATATCTTATGTATAATGTTTGTTAACCGAAAACCTCGAGGTTAATACTTAATGTTTTGAAAGATGCTTTTGAAAGAATATTATATAATTTACTCCCTCCGTTTCACTTTATTTGTCATTCTAAGTTTTTGCACACAGATTAAGGAAATATTAAATTTTACATATTTCCAAGATAAAAACACAATTACCTATACACCTAATCACTTTCAACCAATAGAAAAATAAAATAGTATATAAAACTAATCAATTTTGCCTCGAAACTTTAAAACGACACTTAATTTATGACCAAAAAAGCCTAGAATGACATATATTCTGAAACAGAGGGAGTATAAAGAATGTTTCTTTAAGTACGGGTTCCATATGATATTAGTCCTTGTCCGGACGAACCAACTATTGGGTACTACTCGGTCGGGTTGCAAAGCCTTGGGTTGTACCTAATAGGATATGTGCACTTAGGCAATTGGTTTAAGGTACTTGGATTTATTCCGTGAACTTTGAGTTAATCGTTTATGTGCACATTGTGGCTTCTTTAGTTTGGTTTAAGTTACTAGTGATTGGCTGTGCATGTTCTTGTTTGATTGTTGCACAGCTGGTTGAGTCAACTTGTACTTATACCAGATCGGGGGTGTCACAGTTGCCGTTTTATACGATTTCCGCTAGTCCTTTTTCGAGAAAACAAAGTTTTACGGTTTTTATCGTAAAAATCGAATGATAGGACGGATCGAGACGGAACTAGAGAAATTTCGACCGTGGTTCGGAACACGATCGTGTCGAAGGACGTAAGCCTTGAATCGGGGATATGGGAGACCGAGGCTCGGGACGGTCGGTTCGACGTACGGCGAGTCGAACCAGACCGGTTCAGCTCGCCGTTTGGCGAACTGCCCGAGAAGCTTCTAGCTCGCCCAACGGTGAGCTAAGCCGGCTTGGCTGAGCTCGGCGTTGGGCGAGCTAGTCGTGACGTGACTAGCTCGTGTTTTACGGCAGTTTCGGTTTTTTGCGGTTTTGTGCTTAACTTGGACGATCGTGTAATCGACGTTTGTTTCGTTTCCCCGAGATAACGATCATCCGAGTTTTCCGCGGATTTCCTTTGTTCGGAAATCTCTTTTGGATTTATAAAACGATTTCTCGAGTTTTATAAAACGATTCTTCGAGTTTTATAAAAGATTTCTCAAGTTTTATAAAACGATTCTTTGAGTTTTATAAAACGATTCTTTGATTTTTATAAAACGATTCTTCGAGTTTTATAAAATGATTTCTTTTATCTTTTTGCGGGGAGTTTTGGCTATTGATTCCGTCGTACCGATTTTGACCCCAAAAACTTGTATAATCCTCCTATCCATGGTTCATGCATTACCTTCTGGGTCCTTAATAACACCAAATTCATCTGGATTTAGAAAATCATCAAGATAATGATCTTTAGTTAAGATAAAAGTTTTAGGGTTAGAATCGATCGATGTGCTAAGTGCAGCGTCGATCGATGGTAGACGAGAGGTGGTGATCCTTGGCTGGTTGAATGTTGCACTTGTTGCTTTGCCATGAAGATCTCTGAAGTTTGTTCCTCTCTTGCTCTGTCTCCAAAAGGTTGTAGGTGCTTGCATCTTATCTGATTCTATGGTATTAGACGTCCTCTTGGTTGCAAGACCTCTTTTATATTCATCAGGTGCCCTAGAAAAATTTGGAAAATTTCCAAATTTCCTGAAGTCGGTTGCATTGCAATCGATCGATGTTGAACTGTGTGTGTCGATCGATTGTTGATGTTAGTTTTCCTGATGTGGCTGAGTATCGACCAATTCTGGTACAACCGTGTTGATTGATTATGTGGGCTTTGTCTTGTTGGTGGGTTGTAGGAGTCTATCATCTGTAAGAATGGCATGGATTTTCTAGCATACTCCTCATCATGCTCCTCTTTGTCGTCCTCTGATTCTGATATGATTACTGTGTCTATTGGAAAGATCTCATAGAAACCACTGTCTGCCCAACTGCCTATAGAGTAGTCATCCTGCTTGTTGCTGGTGTTCTGCGAGGCAAAGTTCGGATAGCAGTGATCTGGCAGGGTTCCATGCGTGGACTGTCTGTCGATCGATGTCGCTTGATGTTCATCGGTCGCCGGCTGATTGAGAGAATCAATCGATGACGTTGAGTGCATGTCGATCAATTCGGAATACTCGGTTTCATACTCTGCTCCACAATGGCAAACAGCTATGAATCCAGCATCTCCAGTCTCCAATAGGTTTACTTGTTGCTTAACAACACGAATAGGGTCATAAAATGTTTGGATCAATTAAAGTAAGAAAAAACCTGTTAGTA
>CAKOAT010566265.1:104239-149283 GCA_932364175.1 Eruca vesicaria subsp. sativa
ACGTAACAGGTTGTGCGAAAAGTACATTCCTTATAGCGAAAACCAAGCTATACGATCCGGCACTGAGCGACCAATCTAAACTTTTCCTCCTCGCGACACGATCCGAAAGATCTCACTCTTTAGCCCTTCGGTTCACGAGCATCCGCTCTCATTCCTCCCGATTACATCCGAGAATGAGACCGCCCCGCAAACGACTCCGGACGGGCTCTGCATCGAGCTTCTTAGGATCTGTCTCCCTCGAGTAAAAAAAAAAACAACAACTTCCATACAAAGGAAAGTTTATACGAAAATTTCACCGTATAAATCAAACCTACAACGGAAAAACGTTTTCTATAAACACGGGCATACTTGGCATATCAAGCTCGACAAAGGCTACTTGGCTATTGTCCGGTCGCGCTTAACTTCAATGCCAAGTTTACAAACCGACTCGACCTTTTCAACAGCACGAAAGTGTCGCGGTCTAATCCTCTTTTCGGACTGAACCTTATGAAAGGCTGCCTACGTACCCTTTCGAGGATCAAGTTGAACATAGTTCAGTTGATAGACCTTGACCAGAGATCAAACTGCCTGGGCGAGTTCGTCTAGTAATTGAGCGCCAGTCATAGAAACCGAACTTGTCGAGAAAAAAGCCTAAGTCTCTAAGTGCGGAAAATTCTGAGTCTAGAAAACTTGTAAAATCTCAGATGAGAGCTCTGGATTTCGTCCCCTGCTTCTGCCCTATGCCTCTTGGTTATATACTCCTCTCCTAGGCGGTTTAGTCTTTCCATTTCGCCCGGATTCGAGTTTATCGGGAATCTTCAATTTATCCCGATCCTTCATTTTTCCCGCGGAAATCTTCTATTTATCTTCAAACTTGCCATTTATCTCCAAACTTGACATTTATCTTCTTTCTGCGAGTAAATCGTCCAAACTTTATCGTATCTTTGGGTTAAATTTCGTTAAGACCGCGAGATGGGCTTTTATCACGTTTTGGGACCTTCCGGGCCGTTTTGCGATAAATCCGTTTTGCGACTTTGTACGAGATCGATTTCTGATCCGATGCCATTTTTAGTAAATTCCACGAGTTAATCGTAAAGTTTATCTACATTCATTTCTCAGTTAATCGTTGCCGTTTTTACGATTCACTTGACGTTTTTATGATTTTTTTGAAAAATCTCGAATAAATCATATAGTTTACGCAATGTTTGGTGTTTCGTTTAACCGTTGCCGTTTTATACGATTTTCTTGAGTTCTTTTCGAGTGAAACAAAGTTTTACGGTTTTTATCGTAAAACTCGAATGATAGGACGGATCGAGACGAAACAGAAGACATTTCGACTGTGGTTCGGAACACGATCGTGTCAAAGGACGTAAGCCTTAAACCGGGGATGCGGGAGATCGAGGCTCGGGATGGTCGGTTTGACGTACGGTGAGCCGTCCGGGAAGCTTCTAGCTCGCCCAACAGCTGGCTTAGCTCGCCGTTGGGCGAGCTAGGCCAGGGACGGAACTAGCTCGCCGTCCGGCGAGCTAGTCGTGTCGGGACTAGCTCGCGTTTTACGGTGGTTTCGGTTTTTCGCGGTTTTGTGCTTAACTCGGACAATCGTGTAATCGACGTTTGTTTCGTTCTTCATAGATAACGATCTTCCGAGTTTTCCGCGGATTTCCTTTGTTTGGAAATCTCTTTTGGATTTATAAAATGATTTCCCGAGTTTTATAAAACGATTTCTCAAGTTTTATAAAACGATTTCTTGAGTTTCATAAAACTATTCTTCGAGTTTTATAAAATGATTCTTCGAGTTTTATAAAACGATTCTTCGAGTTTTATAAAATGATTTCTCGAGTTTTATAAAACGATTTCTTCAGTTTTATAAAACGACTCTTCGAGTTTTATAAAACCATTTCTTGAGTTTTATAAAACGTTTTCTTGAGTTTTATAAAACGATTCTTCGAGTTTTATAAAATGACTTTTTTATCCTTTTGCGGAAAGTTTTGGCCATTGATTCTGTCGTGACCGATTTTGACACCAACAGTTAGCCCCCCAGCTCGCTAGAATCTTGAGCTTCTAGCGTAAGGTTCTTGCGAGTGGTTAGCCAGTTTTAGTTAAGTTAGGCGTTAATGGTCGGAAAGGTCCGTTGAGAGTCATCTTTCCATTCTCCAGGAAGCGGAAAGCGTTTAAGATTAGGGCTGCACTTTGTGAAGGCTGCCTACGTACCCTTTTGAGGGGATCAAGCCTTTCGTAGTTCGTTTTGGAGTTAAGCTTCGTATGAACTGTTTTGCAGTGAGACCTTTACAGCCTAGTTCGGCCGAGTGTGGCCGTTATTGTTTTTGGACTGGCCGTGTGCGGCTCTGAGGCCCCGCCGCTTTGCGGCTTTATTATAAATCAGTCTGCGTTTTTGAGAGCGTTTTTTATTCGTATGAATGTAGAGGGAAGAATATGAGTTGATATTGAGGGAGGTCCGCGAGTTGTCGTCTCGCATTCCTTTTCCTTTGTGGATCGCCTTATTCGTTTGCTCGTTTTAGGATGTTTAGTAAATCGGGTGAGCGTTTAGATATAGACGAAGAGACATGCCTTTAGGATCTTGATTCATGCCTTGAGACGTTAGAGACCAGTGTGCTGGGTTTAGGGCAAGACCTAGGTTTACTTTCGGATTGAGGCTATGCGATGACTAGTCGGCTTTCGTTTTGCCTGTTGCGATTTTAACCTGATTCCATACCGATTTAGACTCCACGATAGGTTCTCGCCTTATATGATTCGTCTTTTTGGAACCGAGCATCTCACCCGGAACAATTTCTAAGTTGCCCGGAAGTGCTGACCAAAAGTTTGGATTTCTTTTATAGTGCTATTACCCTTGTGTCGGGTGTCCGAGAGCTATCTTTGCTAGATAACTTAAGTTTGTTTAGGACTGTTGCAAATTTGCTGTGATCAGCAACAAACTTTTTTATATGCTTATGTTGTTTGGGCCTTCGCGAAGGATACGTACGTTAAGAAGTTTTGCGTATTTTATAGTCGCGAACGGACTGTTAGGTCTTCCAAGAAAATGACTTTATCGAGGAAGGTATTTGTATCGAAAAACTATTCTCCGGGCGTCTGCGACGTCTCGCAGTGCCGAAAGTTGGTTTTTATTTCGTGTGCCGCTCTTCGTGTTCGAAACGTTTGCGGGCTCGAAGATGTTTCGCGGTGTTGCGGGGGTTTCGTCTTAACCCTGCTTTGTAGGAACACTTTGGTTCATTTTCGGATATTCACAATTAAAACTTACATTCCTGTTTGGATATTAAGTAGTTTTATGATTTGTGCTAGAGCAATTAGGACCGAGAGGTCGCGTAAGTTGTTTCCCCGAAAGCGTTTTTTGTGAAATGTTGACCCTCCGAGATTCGTACGGCTTCAGGAGCTCTGTTACAAGCGTTTTCTTACACATCGGATTTTGTAGGCAACTTGCTTCGGAAATAGTGTGAATCGTGAGAATACAGGACTTAGCCGATTTTCGACAAGTTTGCATTATCCGTTGAATGTATATGCTCGGCGTGAAGGTTGTATTCGGCCGCACAGCCAAGGTCGTATTTGGTAGAGGATTAGACCACGTCACTTTTGTGCTATCGATAAGGTCGAGTCGGTTTGTAAACTTGGCATTGAAGTGAAGCGTGATCAGACAATAGCCACGTAGCGTTTGTAAGACCCAAACCCGGCCACCCAGGCCGCGGTCAAAGCCTCACGTCGCTCGGTCTTCTTCCGGACCAAACCTATAAATTTTTCGCCCTTTATAAATAATATCGCCCATAGGCGAGGGCTAACTCAGATCTTACCTTAAGACCACTCTAGTCTTTCCCTAGCTTAGATCATTTCTATTCATACGTAGCGGATTATTCTATACTAACCATTGGTCTAAAACCAATCTAACACTTGACCAATATAATCGTCTATGCCTTGGTCAGCTCACTGAACTACCTTCCAGCTTATAGATCGATCCTTACATGTTACAAGTCATACAACTCCAAGGTTCCATTCCCCTAGACCATTCTAGCTAGATCAGAAAGAAAGTAGCTAGATCATACCTTTGCCACATCCACAGAGCTTGTTAGCTCATCGGTCCAGCTGATCTAGTCAGCTCATCCTCCTAGCTGACTTAGCTAGCTCATACTCCTAACTTACTTAGCTAGCTCGTCCAGCTCATCGTGCTGACACACCTAAGTTAGCTGAAACCGAGCTAAGGCCAGCTGCCTCAGCTTGTTTAGATAGCTCATCCAGCTAGCTAAGCTAAACCACTTCTCCTGAGGTTCCATCTAATCTCTTCCAGCTGATCGAGCTACAAGATAGTTGCGCCCAGCTTCCTGCCAACTCGTCCAGCACTCTTACACCTGCATAAACATCTCCCCAAACAACCATCCCCACTGACCAAGTAACCTTTGGGAAGTCTTCATCAGCAATGGCAATGCATCTAGCTCCTCTCAGCTAATGCATCGCCCATTCTCCTCACGCTTGTTGGATATGATGGAAAGTCCCTCCTCTGGACTAACCTGTGCATCCTTTTATCAAACAGAGCAGACACCTTTGTCCATGAACCATGGATCAGGTCGTCCCTCTTTACACATGATCAGATCCAACACGTCCTCCCCTGCATAATAACAACCATAATCCATACTTGTGGTCCACGCAACCCATTACCAGCCTTACCCTCAGGTACCAGTCTGACAACAAGCAAACATGCTCTATAACCACACAAGAACAATCAATACATAATAATCCGATAACCTAGCACACGGTTCTAGCAATTGCATGATTTCGAGTCTAAGGGCTAGTCCCTGCCCAAATCTGACCCTTTTTCAAAAGTGGTCTAAAAATTATAAAAAGGCTATGATAATTAATGAAAAATCACAACTAAGACAATGGTCAAGTCAGATTCCTCAGAACCAGTCTCAATCATACCAATCTCGACCCTGACCAGCCAAATCGGCCCAAAAATAGTAAAAATGGAATTCGAGCTAGACAACTCCAAATCAAATTCTGTTTGTTCCTAAAACTCTTATAAATAATAAAACTAATGTATGCAAAGAATTAGGGGATTGGGTCACACGAAAACCGGCCTTGGGTAGAAACTCCTATCTCAGCCAAAAACTGCCTTTAAACCGGCCAAGGGTCCTGGTTTAAGGATCGTGTGTCCCTAACCCATGCACGGCCACAAACAGAAAGAGATGAAGAGTAATACGATAGAAAATAGGAATGGATGCAACCGGTTTCCCATCTCACCAGGAACCACACAGATCAAATCCGCACGGCCATGGGAATGGCTTTCTCGGTTCACATCACTAACCTTAGATCTTGTGCCTCCAGCATCATGTCCGGCCATGATCCTCCAAAGCAAGCCTACATCAAGTCTTATCACATATATCCAGTATTGATAAGATCCATTCAAGGGTCGCACAAAACTTCCCTTCCATGGAACACCTATGAAACCAGTTTCTGCACTGCATCCACCTTCAAGGCTTTTCATGCCTTGAGACTGAATTCAGGCCTTCTCCCTTCTCTCCTAACCATTTACGTGTGTTCCCAGGACACAGAGGAAGCCTAGGGCGTGATCATTCATGATGAAACACCACCCAAGGATCGTGCATCACTTCCCCTTTTAGTGTCCATGAAACTGCCTTTCTACACACATCTGCCTTCAAGGCTGCCCTTGGACTTTGAGAGTGAATCCGGTCATCTATCTTCTTCCCTGGAAATTTGAGTGTCTTCTACGGATGTATAGGAATCCTGCGACATGTTCATCAATGGTGAAAACCCATCACAGGGTCGTTCATAACTTCCCACTTGATTGCCCACAAAACTGCCTCTTTGCTGCCTTTGAATCTCTCTTGGGGTTTGGATTGGAAATCCGACCAACTCTCTGTTTTTGTATGGTTTTTCTTTGTGTTTCAGGGTGAAGAATGGATCCCTGGCGTGCCTGCAAAGGAACGGTCTTGCCTGCCTTTTAAAGAAGAAGGAGTGGTTACTTCTTAACCATTGCATCCCTTCGGTTTCATTTCTGGCCATTGATTTAATCAATGGTACAGATCACACGTGTTCGCCCATGGCAGTAATTAGACGTCCTTGTCTTTACAAAACACTATTGGATATGTCCAAAACAAGCCCAAACAGGTTTCACACATCCCTGACCTAACCACAGAGCCCACTGGCCCATTGGTACACATGGGTCATCCTCATGGCCTGATCACTGTCCAAACCTGGCCCAACTGCCCAAGAATTGAACACTCTGTCCAGCTGAGTTGAGCTGATCCCCAGCTGGACCAGCTGAGTGAGCTAGTCCATCCAGCTCAGGGAGCTGGCACACTCTACTTGAGCTCCAACTGAGCTCTAACCAGCTGGTTGAGCTTCTTGCTCGCATCACCCAGCTGTGATACACATCGTACAGCTTGATATCTTCATCTTATTCAATCCTTCTAAGTCCCTTGGTCTATCTCCCGACCTAGACTTAGTTTTCCCATGATCCATTTTGGTCATTTACTTCATCAAGATTGTTCACGATTAATTCCCATGATTTGAACCAAAGCAGTCTCGTTTCTACTGAATGTCTAAGACTTGTGTCAAGTTCCAGGAATGGGAACACGACGGTGTGAGCTGGGAGTGTGAAGGTAGACCAAGTGAGCTGCCCAGTGAGTGTGAAGGTAGACCGAGCTGGGCTGAGCTCACCCGAGCTTCTCCGAGCTAGGTCAAGCTGTCCCAAAACCCCGTTGAGCTACCCCCTTACTTGTGTAGCTCCTTTAACTCCGTTTCCTTCTTTATATGGCTAAGTCTCAGCTCCCTGATGCCCTTAACCACGTTGCTAGACCATGCTATGCTTGCCTTTAGGTCTCGTGACCTGACTGATGCGTCTCCTCGCACCATGGTCCGTCCAGACGATCATACTCAGGATCGGGGACATGACAAGTCTCCCCCACTTAATAGGGATTCGTCCACGATTCCGGTCCAAGCGTATCTTCCTTCCTGAATTGGCCATACCACTCAGGGCATTCACCCTTCATTCTTGTTTCTACTTACTGATCACATCCTTGATCAGCCTTTTAACAAGTCTCCCCCACTTGATAAAATTTAACCAAAATTCTTATCAGGTGGTTCGTCTGTTTTTCGCTTATGGCATCCTTACTTGGCTACTCAACCATAGTCAAGGATCCATCATCGTCTGTATAAGTGATGCCAACATGTAGTCTTTCCAACAAACCACAACTTGGTCATATTGCGATCTTAATCCATACTAGACTAAACCGTCTCAACTTGACTTCGGTCCATCACCAGACTCTCTCATATTTCGATCCTTGTCCATTCAGGATGTGATCATATTCTAGTCCTGGTCCACTCAGGGACTCGACCGTTCCTTCCGACCATTGGTCCATCTCCGAGTAGGTTGTGTCCCGATCCTCGTCCCCTATCGGGCTTGATTATACTGCGGTTTTGGTCCACCATGGGACTCAACCGTCTCACCCCAACCATAGGTCAAAACTCCGACTTGGTTGTAATGCGATCCTTGTCCCTCACTTGACATGATCGTCTTTATCCCAACCCTAGGTCAATCTCCGACTTTGTTGTTATTTGGACTCGATCGCGTAAGCCAACCCTGGTCCCATTCCGAACTCGATTGTATACCGACCCTGGTCCTTAGCTCGGCCATCTCGGCAGGAGCTATGCGGCTTTTGGACTTTTTAGATATTGGGGCCGTCCCTGGTTCAGTTCTATTATGAACGGGTCCGCCCTGTCAGGGGGAATGCCCTGCAGCGCCCAAACACATCATCAAACTTACTGACCAGCGGAATCCCGTCTGGGTTACAACCCCTCAACCATCTCCTTAGTACCGATTGTGGCTATATAAGCCTCACAACCTCTCTCTAGCATCCGTTCCGCTCGGACTGCTAAAACCACTACACAAAACGAGGCAGGTTTTATTCCTTGGAACCTGATCGGGGGTCAACACCCACTCTCAAACTGCACCTCCCCCGATGACAGTCTAAGGTGGCTCGATTCTTTCCAAGCCAAATCCATGCCCAAGATCACTTCATGTAAACCGATCACTTCATGCAAGCCAAACCGCAGGTATTACCCTGTCTGTGATCTATACCCAGAAGATCTTAGTCCATCCTGACTAGATCCCATTTGGACTCGTTCGAGTAAGCCAACCCTGGTCCTTCACTGGACTCGATCGCCTACTGAAACTGGTCCACTCTCCTAGTTGAGTAGGATCTCGGTTTGATAACACATTTAGAAAACGGCCCATACCATTCTCCAAAATGTTACACTTCCATGAACGTCCCATACCATTCACAAAAGTGTTTATAATATACCTCAATCCCCATCAACAAAGATACCAAACGTATGCTCACTTATTTTGGATGGCCACCAAGGAATAACACTTAACCTCAGTAGAGTGCTGCACGTTTATTTCAACCTAAGCCACTCTCTGGTCCATGTTACCTCCCTTGTCCAAGTCGTCCTTACAAAGATCTTTCATTACGTCCCTTATCCAATCCGTCTATTACTTCCAAATAACTAGATGAACTAACCCTTCTGTTTTCAGGATCTTGCCCTTGGAGAGTACATCTTGGCTAAGCCGGCTCATCCTGGAACTTCCCTGTTCACAAGCATGGAAACCCAATCTTACATCAACTCTCACTTAGCTCACCGCAGCTAAAGTTCCAAGTCATCATAGTTTTCAGAAATAATATCGGTTTGAATCTCCAACTCTTAAGCATTGTCCTTAACAGGATCAAGTATGATCTGATACCAACTTGTAAGACCCAAACCCGGCCGCCCAGGCCGCGGTCAAAGCCTCACGTCGCTCGGTCCTCTTCCGGAAAGAACCTCTAAATTTTTCGCGCTCTATAAAGAATATCGCCAATAGGCGAGGGCTAACTCAGATCTTAGCTTAAGACTACCCTAGTCTTTCCCTAGCTTAGATCATTTCTATTCATATGCAGTGGATTATTCTATACTAACCATTGGTCTAAAACCAATCTAACACTTGACCAATATAATCGTCTATTCCTTGGTCAGTTCACTGAACTACCTTCCAGCTTATAGATCGATCCTTACATGTTACAAGTCATACAACTCCAAGGTTCCATTCCCCTAGACCATTCTAGCTAGATCAGAAAGAAAGTAGCTAGATCATACCTTTGCCACATCCACAGAGCTTGTTAGCTCATTAGTCCAGCTGATCTAGTCAGCTCATCCTCCTAGCTGACTTAGCTAGCTCATACTCCTAGCTTACTTAGCTAGCTCGTCCAGCTCATCGTGCTGACACACCTAAGCTAGCTGAAACCAAGCTAAGGCCAGATGCCTCAGCTTGTTTAGATAGCTCATCCAGCTAGCTAAGTTAAACCACTTCTCCTGAGGTTCCATCTAATCTCTTCCAGCTGATCGAGCTACAAGATAGTTGCGCCCAGCTTCCTGCCAACTCGTCCAGCACTCTTACACCTGCATAAACATCTCCCCTTGGGTACTTAGTCATTCAAACAACCATCCCCACTGACCAAGTAACCTTTGGGAACTCTTCATCAGCAATGGCAATGCATCTAGCTCCTCTCAGCTAATGCATCACCCATTCTCCTCACGCTTGTAGGATATGATAGCAAGTCCCTATCCTGGACTAACCTGTGCATCCTTTTATCAAACAGAGCAGACACCTTGGTCCATCAACCATGGATCAGGTCGTCCCTCTTTACACATGATCGGATCACACACGTCCTCCCCTGCATAATAATAACCATAATCCATACTTGTGGTCCACGCAACCCATTACCAGCCTTACCCTCAGGTACCAGTCTGACAACAAGCAAACATGCTCTATAACCACACAAGAACAATCAATACATATTAATACGATAACCTAGCACACGGTTCCAGCAATTGCATGATTCCGAGCCTAAGGGCTAGTCCCTGCCCAAATCTGACCCTTTTTCAAAAGTGGTCTAAAAATTATAAAAAGGCTATGATAATTCATGAAAAATCCCAACTAAGACAATGGTCAAGTCAGATTCCTCAGAACCAGTCTCAATCACACCAATCTCGACCCTGACCAGCCACACTGGCCCAAAAATAATAAAAAAGGAATTCGAGCTAGACAACTCCAAATAAAATTCTGTTTGTTCCTAAAACTCTTATAAATCCTAAAACTAATGTATGCAAAGAATTAGGGGATTTGGTCACACGAAAACCGGCCTTGGGTAGAAAATCCTATCTCAGCCAAAAACTGCCTTTAAACCGGCCATGGGACCTGGTTTAAGGCTCTTGTGTCCCTAACCCATGCACGGCCACAAACAGAAAGAGATGAAGAGTAATATGATAGAAAAGAGAAATGGATGCAACCGGTTTCCCATCTCACCACGAACCTGATGATAGGAGTTTTCAGAGCTCCTAATCAAATGATGTAGTATAAGAGATGTCGAACCAGTTCTAAGTGATCCTAAAGCAAAGGGAATGCAAGACAATTCTCAATCTAAGTGCAACCAATAAGTGAGATGATATTGAACTAGAATACTACTAAAAAGCAATAAAGGGATGATCTTTCTTTCTCAAAATGAAGCAAGAGGACTCATGGGACTAGAAATTTGATCTTGGGTGATGTAGATCCAATCTAAAGATGGCAAGCTAGCAATCATACACTTTCCTTATGCCTAGACACAATCTTAAACAAGCTCTATCTCTAGATGAATGTTCTTTTACTAAAACAACTCAAGCATCTAATCTCTTAGGTTGAATATTACTAAAGCAAACATGGAGAACAAGTCTAATGGCAATCTTAACTTCTTTAGCAACTAATCTCTTAGGTAAAGCAAGTGAAAAGAATTGAAGAGTTGGTTCAGGCATTTCATCATACACCTTGTGGGCAGGAAATGCCTAGAGATCCATTTTAGTATGATCAAGACTAAAATGGCATTGAGAACCCTCAACAAGCAAGGAAACAAGTAAACCTAACACTAAACATCCTTGATCTTCTCTAATCACCCTTAATCACTCTAGCCCATAAATCCAAAAGGAGTCTACTCACTAATCTTCATGATTAACCTTAAACCCATGGTTGATTTAAGAGAAATCATGTTGAGAAGCAAGTTTAATCAAACAATCACAAAGAAATAAGAAGAAAAGAAACTAAAGATTCAATCTTTCTTCAAGGTTTCAATGTGTTCTTAGAGAGAAAAGAAGATAGGGTTCTTAAAACCCCTAATGGACTCAGTCAACAAGCTGAACATGCCCAACAAAAGCATAAAATTCGTCAGATGAATAGTGCTGGAGCGGGTGCCTTGGGTCGCTCTGCTTCCCCGCTCCAGAACACGCTCAATGTGGAGCGGGGGTCCTGGGTCGCTTCGCCTAGTAGATTGATCATAACTCCTCCAATACATATCTAAGTGACTTGAAACCACTTTCATTAGAAGAAAGCTAACACAATTTCCCATGTACCCCCAAAAGATGAGCTTCAAAAGATATTTTTAAGATCTCCATCCATGTTCATCTTTCATCCTTTTGCATCACAAATATCTCTAAACACCTCCAAAGGCTCAATAGGACACTCCAACACCTGAGAAAGACTTATGAATGCAATATGGATCCTAAAGATGTCTAAACCTAAATCTATATGATGATTTATGTACAAAATGAAATGCTAAAACTATGTAAATATGCATCATATCAGAACCACACGGATCCAATCCGCACGGCCATGGGAATGGCTTTCTCGGTTCACATCACTAACCTTAGATTTTTTTGTCTCCAGCATCATGTCCGGCCATGCTCCTCCAAAGCAAGCCTCCATAAAGTCTTATCACATACCTCCAGTATTGATAAGATCCATTCAAGGGTCGCACAAAACTTCCCTTCCATGGAACACCCATGAAACCAGTTTCTGCACTGAATCCACCTAGGGCGTGATCATTCATGATAAAACAACAGCCAAGGGTCGTGCATCACTTCCCCTTTAAGGGTCCATGAAACTGCCTTTCTACACACATTTGCCTTCAAGGCTGCCCTTGGACTTTGAGAGTGAATCCGGTCATCTCTCTTCTTCCCTGGCCATTTGAGTGTCTTCTATGGATGTAGAGGAAGCCTGGGACATGTTCATCAATGGTGAAAACCCATCAAATGGTCGTTCATAACTTCCCACTTGATTGCACACAAAACAGCCTCTTTGCTGCCTTTGAATCTCTCTTGGGGTTTGGATTGGAAATCCGACCAACTCTCTGTTTTTCTATGGTTTTTCTTTGTGTTTCAGGGTGAATAATGGATCCCTGGCGTGCCTGCAAAGGCACGGACTTGCCTGCCTTTTAAAGAAGAAGGGGTGCTTACTTCTTAACCATTGCATCCCTTCGGTTTCATTTCTGGCCATTGATTTAATAAATGGTACAGATCACACGTGTTCGCCTATGGCAGTAATTAGACGTCCTTGGCTTTACAAAACACTATTGGATATGTCCAAAACAAGCCCAAACAGGTTTCACACGTCGCTGACCTAACCACAAAGCCCACTAGCCCATTGGTACACATGGGTCATCCTCATGGCCCTGTCACCGTCCAAACCCGGCCCAACTGCCCAAGACTTGAACACTCTGTCCAGCTGAGTTGAGCTGATCCCCAGCTGGCCCAGCTGAGTGAGCTAGTCCATCCAGCTTAGGGAGCTGGCACACTCTACTTGAGCTCCAACTGAGCTCTGTCCAGCTGGTTGACCTTCTTGCTCGCTTCACCCAGCTGTGATACACTTCGTACAGCTTAATATCTTCATCTTATTAATCCTTCTAAGTCCCTTGGTCTATCTCCCGACCTAGACTTAGTTTTCCCATGATCCATTTTGGTCATTTACTTCATCAAGCTTGTTCACGATTAATTCCCATGATTTGAACCAAAGCAGTCTCGTTTCTATTGAATGTCTAAGACTTGTGTCAAGTTCCAGGAATGGGAACATGACGGTTCATATGGTGTGAGCTGACCAGTGAGTGTGAAGCTAGACCGATCTGGGCTGAGATAACCCGAGCTTCCCCGAGCTAAGTCAACCTGTCCCAAAACCCCGTTGAGCTACCCCCTTACTTGTGTAGCTCCTTTAACTCCGTTTCCTTCTTTATATGGCTAAGTCTCAGCTCCCTGATACCCTTAACCACGTTGCTAGACCATGCTATACTTTCCCTTAGGTTTCGTGACCTGACTGATGCGTCTCCTCGCACCATGGTCCGTCCAGACGATCATACTCATGATCGGGGACATGACAGCGTTTGTCGAGCTTGATATGCCAAGTATGCCCATGGTTACAGAAAATGTTTTTCCGTTGTAGGTTTGATTTATACGACGAAGGTTTCGTATAAACTTTCCTTTGTATGGAAGTTGTTTCTTTTTCTTTTTTACTCGAGGAAGACAGAGCCTAAGAAGCTCGATGCAGAGCTCGTGCGGAGTCGCTTGCGGGGCAGTTTCATTCCGGGATGTAATCGGGAGGAATGAGAGCGGATGCTCGTGAACCAAAGGGCTAAAGAGTGAGATCTTTCAGATCGTGGCGAGAGGAAGCAAAGTTTAGATTGGTCGCTCAGTGTCGGATCGTATAGCTTGGTTTTCGTTATAAGGAAAGTACTTTTCGCAAAACCTGTTACGTTTATTTTTGAAAGTTACTTCGTTATGACATGATCCTGACTATACGAAGGATTTCTCGCGTAAGTAACGGACGATGAATTTAGTAAATTGGCACGACACATTGGGTTAACAATGTTTCCACAGATTTTTCGAGAAGCCTTTCCGCTTAGTTTTTGATTCTTCGGTGATAGTTTTTCGGAGTCACTCGTGGAGTTTTACCAAAAGTTATTTCACTGAGATCTAGTCGCAAAATGTTTTAGCGGGTTTCTCAGGCAGAATGAATCACATGACCAGAAATAGGATCAGTCGGCGAGAAGGGAGGACATGTTCCCTATTGCTGCTTTGTGTTCTCGATTTTTCTTTTTGCCGCAAATGTTCTTGATATTATTCTGCGACTCACTTGTTTCGACGGAGAATGAGATCAATGTTTTGACACCTAAAGATTTCTCGTATAATTTTTTGATTCTTATACGAAACTTGTTTTATCAAGTTCGAGAAGATCTTTATGACTTCGGAAAATCATCGAGTTTCACTCTGATGTTTTCTCAGATATTTTCTAACCGCATGATTGCAACTTGAGATGCTGTATAGTCCTCGAGATTATTTCTCAGATTGTTTGGATCAGTCTTTAGCGTTTAGACAGTTCTTAGATTGTCGTTTGATTTAGGATGATTTTGACGAGGCGTCGCATTGTCCAAATATTTTTCTGCTTGTTTTGGCAAGAGTTTGCTTTACAGAAAGCGTTTTCTCGATGCGAGGAAAAATATTCGACGAAAAGAAAAAAGATGAGTTTCCTTTTGAAGGATTCGGGTGATCGATAATCTGGGTTGGTTAAAGACCGTGGTGGATTGTCGATGATTTCGAGTATGTATGATTTACAAAAATTTCTAGGAGCGAGTCGGTTTTAAGACGACGTCAGCGTCTCTAGCTCCTTTCTTTTAGGAAATGAGTATGTTTGAATGCGGGGAGATCATTTCTCGGTTGTACGACATATTGGATCGGTTTGCGAGTTATGCCTAAATGGTTAGAGAACAACAAATCGAGGTAGATAAAAATTGCTTACGACTTAGCATGCTAGACTATCCTCTAAATTCTAAGTTCTCTAGGTTTCACGGCAGTTTACAAGACGTTTTTGTTTCTTACCTACGGGAAATTAGAAGTCTAATAAAATTTTCAAATCGGACATACTTTAGTTTCATCGATGATTTGGAACCACCTATTCTTCGTTCTTCGTCTTTTGACTTACTATTCTTTGACGAATTACCAGTAAGAGTGTCGGAGCGGGGAGAAGACTTAACCATCGGAGTGCATGTTCTTGATTCTTCGTATTCCTGGTTTTATTTAATTGACTAGGTGCGCTTTGTATATCAAAAAATCAATCACGTGTTTATGATTGGATGTTTTCGACTTAGTATGGCAGAGTTTCGTAAAACCGGATTGCGTTTAGAGAGTTCAGATCTCTCGTATTGTTTAGGCAACTTTGGTGTTAAGTCAACCGTTGCCGTTTTAGACGATTGATTCGAACTTATACGAAGAAACAATTCTTTGCGGTTTTATCGTAAAATCCCGATGGAAATTCCGATTGAGATGAAACGAGAATCAGCGCGATCAAGACTCGAGAGAGAAACTCGAGAATCGGTTCAGCTCGCCGTGTGGCGATCGGGATTGTAAGAACCCTTGGGACAAAGTCAGTGCCTCTTGGGTGCGCTAGGCGCTTGGTTCAGCTTGCCGTATGGTGAGCTAGTCCTAAACGGTTCAGCTCGCCGTATGGCGATCTAGTTCAGCTTGGCCAGGTCTTCGTGTGGCGAGCTAGGCGATAAGAACCCTTGGGGCAAGGTCAGCGCCTCTTGGACGAGCTAGGCGCTTGGTTCAGCTCGCCGTATGGCGAGCTAAGACCCTTGGTTTAGCTCTACGTTCGGCGAGCTAAGCCAGCTTGGTTTAGTACTACGTTCAGCGAGCTAAGACGCTTGGTTTAGCTCTACGTTCGGCGAGCTAATGCAGCTTGGTTTGGGTGATCATGACTCGTCTAGTTGATTTTTTTTTGTCGTAGAATCTCAACGGAAAGTCTGATTAAGACGAAACAAAAAGTTGTACGATCGAGATTGGAATAGGATCAGGCTTAGGATCCCAAGAATCGTGTCCAACTCGCCATTGGGCGAGTTGGTCAAACCTTCACACGTTGAGATTTCTCCGATTTGGTTACGGGGTTTGATTGGTTTTATCGGTTCCCTTTTGTTTAGACCAAGAAATCGCGAGATCGTTTCGTGCTCGTTTCGATTTTATTAATTACTACAGCGTTTGCGTCAGCGTTGGCTATAAGCGCAGTCGCCACTAGAGTTGTTTTACCAGCGTTTTCGCGAGTTGCGACTTTGTCTTTCATATATCCAGACATCGTTTTGATCAAGCATTTTGCGGCTATGAGTAAGAGTAATCCGACCCCCTCCTTCTAGCGCCAAACAGTGGGAACCGAAATTCACCTACTGTCGATTTCCATTAAATAAGGAAATTTAGGAAAACCCTAATTTTCCAGAGGAACCGGATCTCTGCGAAAGCCAACGACAAGTAACCAAATAAATGCGGAAAAATATGAAAAACGTAATAAAACGAATCTATAGAAAAATTAGATCTTATTTCAATTCCCCGTAAGAGCGTTGCGATCATTACAAGGGTTTACAAAGGCTTTGGTAGCAGGGCCTTCAGCGAGTTATCAACATAAAAAAAGGATTTGATTTCGGACTGAACCTTATGAAAGGCTGCCTACATACCCCTTTCGAGGATCAAGTCGAACGTAGTTCAGTTGATAGAGCTGGACCAGAGATCGAACTGCCTGGGCGAGTTCGTCTAGTAATTGAGCGCCAGTCATAGAAACCAAACTTGTCGAGAAAAAAAGCCGAGAAAAAAGCCGCGAAAAAGCCGCGAAAAAGCCTAAGTTTTTAAGTGCGGAAAATTCTAAGTCTAGAAAAGTTGTAAAAGTCTCATATGAGAGCTCTGGATTTCGTCCCCTGCTTCTGCCCTATGCCTCTTGCTTATATACTCCTCTCCTAGGCGGTTTAGTCTTTCCATTTCGCCCGGATTCGAGTTTATCGGGAATCTTCCATTTATCTCGATCCTTCCTTTTTCCCGCGGAAATCTTCTATTTATCTTCAAACTTGACATTTATCGTCTTTATGCGAGTAAATCTTCCAACCGTTATCGTATCTTTGGGTTAGATTTTGTTAAGACCGCGAGATGGGCTTGTATCACGTTTTAGGACATTCCGGGCCGTTTTGCGATAAATCCGTTTTGCGACTTTGTACGAGATTGTTTCCTAGTCCGATGCCGTTTTTAGTAAATTCCCGAGTTAATTGTAAAGATTAGCTACGTTCGTTTCTCGGTTAATCGTTGCCGTTTTTACGATTCACTCGACGTTTTTATTAAAAACGCGTTTTTAAAAATTTTTACGAAATATATTGAATAAATTGTATAGTTTAGGCAATGTTCGGTGTTTCGTTTAACCGTTGCCGTTTTATACGATTTCCTCAAGTTCTTTTCGAGAAAACAAAGTTTTATGGTTTTTATCGTAAAACTCGAATGATAGGACGGATCGAGACGAAACGGGAGACCTTTCGACCGTGGTTCGGAACACAATTGTGTCAAAGGACGTAAGTATTGAACCGGGGATGCGGGAGATTGAGGCTCGGGATGGTCGGTTTGACGTACGGCGAGCCGAACCAGACCGGTTCAGCTCGCCATTTGGCGAGCTGCCCGAGAAGCTTCTAAGCTCGCCCAACGGCTAGCTAGTCTGGACGAGACTAGCTTGCCCAACGGCAAGCTAAGCCGGCTGGCTCAGCTTGCCGTCCGGCGAGCTAGTCGTGTCGGGACTAGCTCGCGTTTTACAACGATTTCGGTTTTTCACGGTTTTGTGCTTAACTCGGACGATCTTGTAATCGACGTTCGTTTCGTTCTTCTGAGATAACGATCTTCCGACTTTTCCGTGGATTTCCTTTGTTTGGAAATCTCTTTTGGATTTATAAAATGGTTTCCTGAGTTTTATAATATGATTTCTTGGGTTTTATAAAACGATTCTTCGAGTTTTATAAAACGATTCTTCGAGTTTTATAAAATGATTTCTCCAGTTTTATAAAACGATTTCTTGAGTTTTATAAAACGAGTCTTCGAGTTTTATAAAACAATTTCTTGAGTTTTATAAAACGTTTTCTCGAGTTTTATAAAACGATTCTTCGAGTTTTATAAAACAACTTTTTTATCCTTTTGCGGAAAGTTTTGGCCATTGATTCCGTTGTGACTGATTTTGACACCAACAACGTCTAGGAGACGAATAGCTGACCTATTGGCATAGTACTGGTCTGGAAGGTTGTAGTCTGCCAAGGTTTTGTGTTGAATGGCCTCATTAGTATCAGGTTCAGGTATTACATTCCCCTGAGTATCTAGTTTCTGACCTGTTGCATTTCGCAGATGACCTTCCTTGTCATACAAGTCTCAATTCTCGTTCGCGGTGAGTATCAGAGGCGAAACCATGTCTCGCTGTTGAGTATCGATTGATGTACGATGAGCGGTTTCGATCAATGTCAAGTGATCTGAATCGATCGATGAAGAGTAGTCCATGTTAATCGATGATGAAGCGAGGTCGGTTGGTCTGATGATAATCTCTCGACGACGGAATGAATGGCTAAAAGTCTCCGCAAAAAAAAAAAATACGTTTTATAAAACACGAGAAGTTTCCTAACAAAGGAAATCCGCGGAAAACTTGGAAATTGTCATCTCGGAAAAATGAACAAAACAATCTCCGATTACACGATTGCCCAAGTTAAGCAAAAAACCGCATCCGCCATACTACGAGCAGGTTCGAACAAACCAGTTCAACGTCCGACGGGCCAAAACAGCCGGTTCAGCTCGCCGCACGGCGAACTGGCTCGTCGAAGACCAGCTCGCCATGCGGCGAGCTGGTTTGGCCAAACCATCTTGCCGTACGGCGAGCAGGTCGCCTCAAATCAGCTCGCTGTACAGTGAGCGGAACTAATGTTGTTCGGCTCACCGTACATCGAGCTGACCTTCCCGAGCCTCAATCCCTCGCATCCTCAACACAAGTCTTCTTTTCTCGTAAGAATTTGGGAAGAGCGTATAAAACAGCAATGATTAGACGAAACATCGTACATTGTCAAACTATACCATTAACTCGAGATCTTTTATAAAAGAATCACTAAAGATGCGTTTTCTCGTAAAACCTCGAGTAAAATCGTATAAGAACGGAAACATTTAAACGAATACCGAACATTGCCAAATTATACGATTTACTTGAGACGTTTCTTTAAAACGTCGTCGTATTAGGAAATGATCTTGTTTAAATTCGTAAAATGGCTAAATCGTAAAACGGCTCGAAAGATCCTAAAATACGATAAAGACCCACTCGCGACTTTGAATAGGGTCGAATCCAAAGATACAATGATGGTTTACTCACAGAAAGAAGATAAATGTCAAGTTTGAAGATAAAAAGAAGATTTCCGAGAAAAAATTGAAAGATCGAGATAAATGGAAGATTTCCGATAGACTTGAATCTGGGCAAAAAGGAAGGACTAAACCGCCTAAGGAGGGAGTATATAAGCAGAAGGCCAAGGACAGAAGAAGGGGACGATTTTCAGAGCTCTCATCTGAGACTTTTACAACTTTTCTAGATTTAGAAGTCTCCACACTTAAAAACTTAGGCTTTATTCTCGAAAAGTTTGGTTTCTATTGCTGGCGCTCAATTACTAGACGAACTCACCCAAGCAGTTTAATCTCTTGCCCACCTCTATTAATTGAACTACGTTCGACTTGATCCTCGAAAGGGGTACGTAGGCAGCTGTGGGAACCGAGATTCACCTACTGTCAAGATTACGTAAATAAGGAAATTTAGAGTAAACCTAATTTTCCTAGAGGACCCCGCTATCTGCGGAACCGCACAAGAACAATCCAGAAAACGATAAATATGAAATAAGGATGTAAATAACGTGATTGAGAATGAAAAGAGTCTTATTCCGAGTCTGCGTAAAAACGTTACAACCAGAGTGAGCCTTAGCCGCGTGAGCCGTCGGCGAGATCCTAACCCTAGCAGTCTAAGACTAAAACCCTAGTTGAGGTGCAGCTCGATAAAAAAAACGGGAAAAACCCTAAGTGCTAAGTTTCTGGTGATGAAAGCTCTGAAAACTTGTCCCTTGCTTTTGTCCTCTGCCTCTTGCTTATATACTCCCTTCCTAGGCGGTTTAATCCTTCCATTTTGCCCAGATTCGAGTTTATCGAGAATCTTCAATTTATCTTTATCTTTCCTTTTTTCTCGCGGGAATCTTCTCTTTATCCTTAAACTTGACATTTATTTTTTTATGTGAGTAAATCCGTAAAACGTCGTCGTATCTTTGGGTTAGACTTTCGTTAAAGTCGCGAGATAGGCTTTTATCGCGTTTTAGGATTTTTCGAGCCCTTTTACGATAAAACCGTTTTACAAATTTATAAGAGGTCGTTTACTGATGCGATTTCGTTTTTAAATAAGTTTCTCGAGTTAATCACAAAGTTTGGCAATTTTCGATGTTTCGGTTAATCGTTGCCGTTTTCTATAATTTACTCGAGGTTTTATTAAAAAAATGCATTTTTACGATTCCTCACGAAAAGTCTCGATTAAATCGTATAGTTAGGAAATGTTCGGTGTTTCGTTTAACCATTGCCGTATTATACGATTTTCTTGAGTTCTTTCGAGAAAACAAGATTTTACGGTTTTTATCGTAAAACTTGAACGATAGGACGGATCAAGACAAAACAAGAGACGTTTCAACCATGGTTCGGAACACGATCGAGCCGAAGGACGTATATCTTGAATCGAGGCTGTAGGAGGTCGAGGCTCGGGAGAGTAAGATCGACATACGGCGAGCTGATCGTGAAGTAACTAACTCGATGCCACCTAGCTCGCCATACGGCGGATGCGGTTTTTTGTGATTTTGCGCTTAACTCGGACAATCGTGTAATCGGCGTTTGTTTCGTTATTTTTCCGAAATAAAGATTTCCAAGTTTTTCCACGCATTTCCTTTGTTCGGAAATTTCTTAGTATTTTATAAACAACTTTACGAGTTTTATAAAACATATTTTTATTTTTGCGGAAAGTTTTGGTCGTTGATTCCGTCGTTCGATTTTGACCCCAACAGTTAGCCCCCCACCTCGTAAGAATCGTAGTGTTCTTACGAGCGATTCGAACTTGTTCGGCAAATTTAGTAGGACTAGGCAGAACTTAATGGCCAAAAGTCCGAAGGTGAATAGTAAAACTTTTCCTTATAAGTACATGGAGTAAATTTTGAAATTCTTTACTCATTCTCTTCCATAACTTATCTAAGGTTCAAGAAGTTTTCTCTCTTCTTCTCCCTTTGAATCTCTTTCTCTTATTGTTGCTAAACATATTTTCAAAAAGATGGACTAGCTCCTCAACCAGTTCTGGTTGCCGTAGCTCTGAAGAAACGAACTCCCAGCCTCAAGTCACAGTTCCGAAGGAGGAACCCTCGTTTCCATTAGTTGACCCGAGAGACCATGAGGCGTATTGGGCGATAGGAGGCGAGTTGGGATCTGCCATACCTGGAACCTGGGTTCCATCTTCGTTTGATGCCAACCATGCTTCCGAATTCCCGAGTTCAGCTCGTCCCAATGGTCTTGAATTCATTCGAGAATTTACCGAGTCCCAAAGGCAGTCGAGTTTCGCCTTCCGCTAGCCGGAGAGAGTGATAAAGTTGTGCGCAACGGTTTCTTTACGTGCTACGACGTATTTCTATTGCAATGTCATTTGTGGTTTCCAAGCCCGGAGATCATTGTTCGATACCTTCACAGGCTCGGGTTGTCGATCAGCCAGTTGAACCCACGCAGCTTGCAACAACTCGTTTGTCTCTGACGTTGAGTTACGAGCGGGGAATAATCCTCAGCATTGATCATCTTGAGGGTTTACTGAAACCCGAGGAGACGACGCGAATAATTAACTTATGGCCTCGCACGGAGATAGGCACTGGTTGCATGTTGAAGTACCCTTCCTGGACGAAAAACTTCTTTTGTGTTCGTATTGACAGTGCATCAGTCGAGGAGGGCTGCATTCCCTTTTTCGTGACCGCATGGGGTCGGAAAGGTATGCGAACCGAATGCATACTTATTTTCTTTTCTTTTCTGCAGAGACCAATCCTTTGCCTCCGTCTCCAGAGGATCTTTTGATTGTTACTGCTTCGCTCCAAGACGGGGAATGTGGCTGAGGCAGTTTTTCTCTGTAGCGTGTACGTCATGCAGTTGCCCTTTTTCAATCTCAGCTCTCTGCGGATCCTCCAATTTTTTAGGAAGATCCGTGTATAGGAGAATTCGTCCCATACATGTCTTCAACGAGGAGGAGTAAGTCGAGCTCCCGAAAACACAAGCACTTGGCTGTTGATGATGATGAATCCGACCATGCCGCCTCTCCTGAGAATCTTCTCAAGGATTTCCTTGAGAGTCAGGTGAACGAAGGCGTTTGGGCAAACGCAGGCGGATCATCAACCTCTAATTTCTTGGGCGGCGATCCGGACTATGTTCCAGAGTTTTCCAAAGGATCCGAGCAAGCTAATGAGGTTTGTTTTATTCAAACGACTTATGATCGGACAGTTTTGCTTATCCCTTTTTTTTGTAGGGCCTTCTGACCATGAGTCGAGCCTTAAACGACGTAGCGCCGAAGCCCGTCTTGCCGAGTTTCGTGCGGATATGGCGGAAAAAGAAGTTGCTCGTCTTCAAGCAGAGATCGAGGCCAACCCTGCGGAAGAGTGGGTTGAGAGGGAGGTAGCTCACTGATATCACTCAAATTACCCTAAGGAGTGAATTACTCTCTCAAATAAGAGGTTCAATTGTAGTACTTAGGGATCGAATCCATAAGGAACTAAGGAACACAAAAGATAAAATCTTAAGTGATTATGGTAGGTTGATCAAGGTTTTAAGTAAATTGCAGTTGTGAGCAATAGTGAGTTGCTTAAGAGATTTGGTTTTGGGTTTTAAACAATAAAAGAAAGTAGTTAGATTCAAGGTTGCTATTCAGCTAATCAAGATTATAATGCTATACTTGTCTTTATAAGTTGCTTGAAAGATATTTAAAGAAGTTCAACTCTTAGATAAGTCTATTAGCTGTCGCTATTGGACTCGTCCATTGATCTGACTGCCGACACGATCGACCGATGGTATGATCGCCATATCGGACGATATTTGTTGTTGTCGATCGATTACTCTATAGGAGTATCGATCGATATAGCTTTAGATCGAATTGAATAAATGTTCACCAAGATCATAGACCGGCTCTCACATAGTCCCTAGAGGATCTCATCTTATACCAGATGATTTCAGGATGATGATTAACAAGTTAAACCATTCCATGATCATACTCTAGTTAGCTACTCTAGAATAAGCATTAGGGTTCACCAAGATAACGAATATCACAACTCAACAATCCATAGTTGGGGCTAATCCCTCATAACTATTTGAACCCTAAATCTAACAGGTGAATCTACTCAGACATGGCAAAGAGATTCATAGCAACAAGGTAATAATAGAAACTCATTAGATTAGAAGATTGAACTCTTGGTTCTTTTGAACAACAAATCTCTTTGTCTGTTTCTTCTAAATCTAGAATTCTATAACCTTTTATAAAAATAAGAATAAGATGAAAGGAATACTTTTATAAATCAAAGAACATAAAAAGCATGCAAAGCTTTTGAAGTACAAAAAGCACTAAGGCATAAAAGCATGTCTAGCCAAAACACATAGGCATAACTATAAATATGAGTTCCATTAGGTTAAAAACTCGTCACGAGCAATCTTGTAATATTGAGAGAACTTGGGCTTCAAGTCGGCCAAGTCAAACTTGTTCTTCACGCTTCATATGGATCGATGGTACATGGTGTACATCGATCGATGGAGTATCTAAATTCATTATCTTCTACGGAAGCGTCGTCGATCGATTACACAAGATGTTTATCGATCGATATGTATCTCTGGATATCGATTTTTATTGTCTGATCTTTATAGTCATCACGGGAAAACTCTCCTTTAAGCTCCATAAGGGCACGTAAATCATCACTTTACTCCAAATTGCTCCTGAACCTGAAAACATACCTAATAATAGACTCCAAAACATATATATATATATATATATATATATATATATATATATATATATATTATAAAATCATATAAATACCATGGTCAAAAGTGGGTCAAAACCATGGTATATCAACTCCCCCAGACTTAACCTTTTGCTTGTCCTCAACCAAACACAATAGTTAGTCTTTGAAAGAAGTTTTAAAACAGCAAGGACTCAATCAAATCTTAACTTAAGATCATAACCTCTACTTTGTTGCAAGCCACATCTCATATTACTAATTACAGAAGTACACTATACCATATCCTAGCTTAGCAACCAAATTAATCTAGCCAATCAACTTAGGAATCATATCTGTCTATCCCCTCCAATGATTTCATTTATGCATAAAATAAAAGTGAAGGCTTTACCTTGGGAGTATCGATCAAGGAACACTTGGATTCAACTCAAGCAAGTTTCAGGCATTCTCATTCTGGTTTCTTTTCTCCCTATATTTTACCATCTCTGAATCCCAAATTTTTTTTTTATATCAATCCCAATGAACAACAGATGTTCCTCTTATTGATCTTTCTACTACTTTTTTGCAGTCTTTTCTGACAAAATGTAGGTGAATAGTGGGGTCATGGGTAATGTACCTCTCCCTCGCTTCCACAATGTGTGATCATTCCTTTGAATTAGAATAATGGGGTCATGGGTAATGTACCTCTCCCTCTGCCTCTCAGGAAATCATCTCAATCTTTTTATTTCTCTTTAGGGATGCCAAAAGAAGGAGAGAAAGAAACCAAAACTATCAAGACTTTTACCTTCTAGACTTGCAAGAGGATTCCGATTCCATGTATACCAAGCCCCAAGACAAGTAATAGATGTCATGTTAGGTTGGAAATCAGCTTTGGTTCTTCCAAACAATCATAAAATGTGTGGTCATAGGTGACTGGTGATCCACTTTAGCATCTGTAGTACTTTCTGCAATCAACAATTCTAAGAATGGTGCTAAAGAGTGGTTAGCTAGAAAGCAAACTTTTTTTTTTTGAAATCTTTTTGTTTCTTTCTTGAATCAATAAAACCAATTTTTGAAAACATTTAATGAGATCAAAAAGGTAAAGTAGCATCAGTAATCTCCACTCCCCCAGACATAAATCATACATTGTCCTCAGTGTATAACCAGTCGGAGTTAGGGCATAAATAAATAATGTATAACTGATATCAAAAATTGTGAACGATATACCTGACCGATGTTTGTATCGATTGATGGTGAGTCACTTCCATCGATCGTCATGGATAGGGCTATGTCGAGCGATGTAGACAGGGTCTTATCGGTCGATAGAGGTAGTGATCGTGTATCATCTGAAATAAATAAAACGAAAAAGAAGTAAAAATAAAATAAAACTAAGAAAGAAAATACCTAATAATGGGTTGCCTCCCACTCAGCGCTTAGTTAGAGTCATTTAGCTTGACTATGGAGGTATGGTGGCTAGTGATGTGAATTGCAGGTACTTGTTGGGAAACAAGTATCCTCCTTGTCTTGTGATTCTTCAAACCAGGAAGTTACGAAGCTTCTTGTGGCTTTCTCGCTTCTGGTCATACTATCTTTCAACCCTTGGACCTCATCTTGGACTCTTTGTAGCCACTCCTCAAGGCTCGCAATGCTGTACTCATGATGTCCAAGCATGTTCTAGGTTTGTTCTACATTAATACTCAGCTGCATTGTGTCGAGGTTTTGGATGCTTTTAACACGGGAAGGGACAATATCGACCAATCTCTGTGTAGTGTTGTCGGTCGATGTGGATGGATGTCCATCGGTCTATGGGTTGAGAGGCACGTAGATCAATGCGGATGGTGCAGGTTGGTTTGTGAGCTGTCTGTGAATGTAGTAGATCTCCTTCTGAATTCCTTCTGTTATGCATTCCTATCTTTGAACGTCACTCTGTACCGGGAACAACATCTTGTCAAGTAATTTGTATTCTTCGTCTCCACAGGCTTCAATAGCTTTGTAGATCTCCCTTGTGATTTCCTCAATTTCTTCTCTGTTACAGAAATCTGATGTTTTAGTATCGGTCGATGTACAGTGTGGTTCATCGATCGATAGCTCCTGTAGTTGACTCTCAATAGGCTTGTCTATGGTGGTATCGATCGATGCTATTGTGGCTGTATCAGTTGATTTGTGCTTCTCAGTTTCTAGTTCTTCGCGAAGTACATGTACTTCTTCTTGCAGGGCTTTCCTCACTATACGAGCGAAGTCATTGCCGGTCTTATTCCTGTGTAATTCTCCTTGAAGTGATGCTATGGCTTTCTCATGTTCAGACCTCACTGATGCCATCTCCCAGTTATGTTCACCAACTCTTCCATTGATCATGTATGTGACCTATGCTTGTGTGTAGAGCTTGCAAACTGGAATTCCTTTAGCAAACTGTCCAGCGTGCTCTGATAAACATAAACAAGAGCGCTCCATCAGTGAGGCTCTATTCAGCAATTTCGCAGTATCTTCTTTGGAAACATGTATGATGTCTCCATTTACTCCTCTGGAAAAACCATTCTCATCTATGTAGACACCATACTCGTCTTTCTTTGCCCATAAGAACTAACGAATCCCGAATCTGAAGGGTCGTTCCTAAATTCTCGATGTATATCGGTCGATGTGATTCTCCACGTATCAATCGATGTGTGTTGAAATGCTGGATAGGCTGAACTGATCATCTGAAGAATGTTTGAAACGTCTTCTTTGGAGATTGGAATGATTCTTCCATCCATTTCTCGTGCATGGCCGTCTGGATCCCTGAAAATTCCAAATATATCTAGAATTAGTAAGGTAAAATCGAAATAATGTGTTTGTACCTCGGATGGTGTAGTGGCAGGATCGGTCAATGGAGTGGCATGGGAATCGATCGATTAGTTGAGGAACCAATCGATCAATGGATGTTGGTCCATGTCGGTCGATACGTTTGCTTCTGGTCCGGTCGCATGCATCAGTGGTGCTGTATCCACTGCGAAGCTTTCATGGTAATTGCTTGCCCAGCTTCCAATTGAGTAGTTTCCATCTTGTGGATCATGTGGGACGTAGATCGGTGCACAGTAGGGGTTGTCACTCGTTGATTCAAAACTTCGTTTGAGCGATCTAGGTTGGGGCATATCAGTCGATGAAGGGTGGTCTCTGTCGATCGATGCTCTGAAAATAAAGGATGGAAGAGGAGGTCTTTCTTAATCTTCCCGAAGAAATCTGTATTCTGTGGCTCGTTCCTCTTCATAATCGTCAACATACTCCTCTTGAGTAGTGGAACTAGCTAGTTCTAGGATGTAATGATCGTTTTCCCAATCTTTCTACATGAAAATCGCTGTGTGGAAACTCCTCTTCGATCTCTTGGAATAGTCTGTCGGTCGATGACCATGTGTGTCTGTCGGTCACCTCTGGTTGACTGGTATCGGTCGATGGTAGAAGACTACCATCGGTTGGTTTCGTACTCGGCCATTGAATCATACTCGTGGGCACAAAAACAAGTTGCTACGAGTGCTGGGTTCTCTGTCCTTGGAATCTTGATGACTGAGCAAAAATTTGGATTTCTTTTTATAGCGCGCTTTTTTATCCTAGTCGGATGTATGCGGACCAATAAGTTGGTGCGTTTGTTTAGGACGGCTAGCGTGTTGCGGAAGATTACGTTGACGGTGCTTTCAGTATGGACCAGGATTTGAGCGACTTCTAGGTCGCTTATGACTAAGTTAATGACAAGAGGATCGGCGTGTGGTTGATCGATTCCGCCGGTTTCTGCGTCATCGAAAGGGATCACCCCCTTAGGGGCGTTGTCCGATGGCGTCTTCCAACTCAAGCCGGTTCAGGATTTTTATTGGTAGGACTTGATAGACGAGATAGTGTCGCTGTAATACTGCGATTCGCCAATGATCATATTGATCTTTCGGCAGATAGCATCGTTACCTTTCTCGTCTTGCCTTCGTCCGTGTTTTTCGTCCGACTGGTTCCCTTGAGGCGGAGTTTCCGCTCGTGAATTCCTGTCGTTTTTTGGAGGGCGATCTGAATCGCGGATAAGATCCTTCACGCTGGATATCTCCGAGAATTCTCCCGCGATCAGTTTTGCGGCAAGTCTAGCGCCGAGAACTTTATAGTTCACGGTAGAATGCCCACGGGTATGGTGGAGATCGCAGAAGGAGTTCTCGTCGTAGTTCAGATTTCTTGACCACGTGTTCCCCATTGTTCGCCCTTTTTCCGATCCGGAGTTGATAGCGTAGTTATGCGCCCCTTGGAGATCCTGCCCCTCGTGATGGACGAATTTATCGTTACGAGTGTTTTTCTTTTTCAGCTTTTGCTCGGACGCGATATCCTTTGCTGAAGCTTTCGTCGGCTTATGCTATTCAGACAGGATTCTAGTCTCCCCTTCGATGGTTATGTAATCGGTAGCTTTTTGGAGCGCGTCCTGGATCGTCCGCGGTTTTTCGAGAGCCTTTGTGACACCCCCGACCATAGATGACCGAAAATGACACTGTCAATGTTACCCGATGGTTGATCTAAGGTTCTCAGAATAATTCCAATCACCTTAGACCAACAACCAAAGAACATAGACGTACCTATCGGATATCACTCTAGGCTTTTCAACCCGATAAGTAATATTCAATAGTTAGTTCGTCCCGGACAAGGACTAAAATCATATGAGAACTTGTGATTTATAAACATCTCTTATACATTATTTATTTACTTCAAACATCTTACAAAGTGTTATAGTTTTACCCTACGGCCTAACGCCCAACAACGTTTTAAGTAAATATACATCAAAAGGTATGTTGCAAGGACAACAAAATACTACCGCTGGTTGGCCGTTCCTTCCGTCCAAAAGTAGAAAAATCCCGACTAGTGGTTACCTGCACACACAACAATGAGTCGTGAGTAACTAATTTACCCAGTGAATCTAGATCACAAAACAATCAATAATAAACCAAATAATCAACATAAGCATAAACATGAAAATGCAAGCTTTAGTAACATACTTAAATTTATTCCTCATCAATATGAATCTCATTTTATTTATGACTTCCTTATTACCCGCTCATCATCACTTATTTATAATTACAATATATATACTAAACTCGATAAACCACAAAGGCTAACCGAGCTTAGAGAGTTAGCATTACCATAATCCTCGAACATTCTAATGAACATTCGAGACTGCATCGTCATGAAGTACACGGTCTCTAGGGTGCTGCCCCATCATCGTGTCTTCATGACCTTCTTCCATTCGCAATACCAAGTCACGGTAATGCGGGATTTTAGGGATAATAGTTGTATAATGAGTTCATCACTTGATTCTTAATGTCTTATTACTTCATAATTAATTCATACATACTTTATAAATATATTTATTACTTGAGAACAAGTACTAAGATATGGCTTAACCTCAATGTATACTTTAAAATATTTCTTTAAGTATGAAGTGTTTACACTTAAGTAAACACCACACGGTTCATATAAATTTTAGAGACTTTACTACTTATCTGAGTAATCCATTATCATTCAGTCAAACACTCAGTTGTGATCTATCAC
The DNA here is from genome assembly GCA_932364175.1 of Eruca vesicaria subsp. sativa. NCBI lineage: Eukaryota > Viridiplantae > Streptophyta > Magnoliopsida > Brassicales > Brassicaceae > Eruca > Eruca vesicaria. The sequence goes on from CAKOAT010566265.1 coordinate 133,459, forward strand.
CACATCCATCTAGACTCACGTAAATATTAGTCTTGAAACTGGCTTGGACAAGGCTTGAGTCGTTCTTCAAGAAAGCTAAGCAAATCCTAAAATCACAACCGATGGATAGTCTCCAACAGTCCTCTCCTTTAAAGTTAGCTTGCGGCTTGTTTTGTATCCCACGAACTAGCTGAGACTTGATCAAGATTGAATCACCAAAGCTTCTCTGATTTTTCTTTAGTTTTTCTCTTCTTCTTTCTCTCTTAACTTCTCTGATTTTTCTCTATTTTTTTCTGCAGAGTTATGGACGTGGGAAGCAGCTGAAGAAGGGGATAAATAAGAGGGAAGCTTGCCTCAGGTGAGGGTTTCCCTTCTGATTATGTTTGGCTGAGTGTAGACAGCTGTCCAGCTGCTTCAGCACCCTCAGCAAAATCTGCTGTCCTTTCCTCACCATGAAGAAATCTCCAGCCCTTTCATGTGTTTCTCACATGAAAATTTAAGAAACCTAGCAAGAAGGCAGCTTGTGATTGTCATGTGATGGCTACTGAAGAAGCTAGGCAAGCACAAAGCTTGTGATCTTCACATGACTTTAATGAGCAAGAAAGCAGGCAAGGTGGTGAAGGACAGAAACATTTTGAAGTAATGTTAAGGAGCTAATCGATAATCTGCGGGCAGTTTCCGATTTAAAATTTCTCGACCTTGGATCTCTTCCAGTTTAAATAAAATACGACCAACAATTAATACTCGACCAGAACTATCAAAGTAAAGTCTTTCAACCACAAGACAGTCTCGTCGAGAAATTAATTAACCGGGTCGATTTTTATTTTACTTCTGATCGATTAAACTTGAATCTGGTTTTTCAAACTTATCTCGACCAAAATTATATCCGCTCGTGAGGGTCATTACATTCTTCCCCCCTTAAAAGAATTCGTCCTCGAATTCTCAAAACATACATGTCCAAAACATACATGTGGACACTTTACTGAATGATTGGGGTTTCTAAGAAGAGTTCTGGATAATCAGCTCTAAACTTGTCTTCATCCTCCCATGTTATAACAATTCTCAATCGCTTTCCCCAAAATACTTGAACTTGTGATATTTCCCGGTTCTTCAGTTTCTTAATACGACGCTCGCCTATACGCAAGGGACCTTCGGAATAGGTGAGGTTGGGTTGCAAATTCTCTGGTTGTTGTGGCTCAACCATATTCGGATCTGGAATATGCTTACGCAACATTGATAAATGAAATACCGGATGCATAGCCATATCAGGCGGAAGTTTAAGTCTGTAGGCTACTTCTCCAATTCTAGCAGTAATTCGGTACGGGCCAATGTAACGAGTTGCTAACTTTCAAATTTTTCCGAATCGATCCTTTCCTCTCTGTGCAGCTACTTTCAAGAAGACTAGACCGTTCACTGCAAAAGTGACTTCTTTTCTACCGCGGTCAGCATACTTCTTCTGGCGATCTTGAGCTTTCTTCATATTTGCTTGAATTATCCTTACTTTCTCAGCAGCGTCATCTACTATCTCTGGACCAAGAATTCTTCTTTCACCAACTTCGGTCCAGCACACAGGTGTTCTACAAGGTCGACCATACAGAGTTTCGTAGAATGACATACCGATACTTGACTGGTAGCTATTGTTGTAGGAGAATTCTATCAGCGGCAAAAACTTATCCCACGGACCATTCCAATAAAGTATACAAAACCTTAACAGATCTTCAAGGGTTCTGATGATTCTTTCGGTTTGGCCATCGGTTTCGGGGTGAAACGCATTACTCATATGCAAATCAGTTCCCAAAGCTTGTTGAAAGGCTCACCAAAATTCAGACGTAAAACGTGGCTCTTTATCTGATACTATATTTGCTGGTACCCCATCAAGATTTACTATTTCTTCTAAATACAGTTCTGCTAACGTCTCAAATATTGTCTGTAAGTTTCATTGGTAAGAAATGAGCAGATTTGGTAAGACGATCAAGAATTACCCAAACTGCATCATTCCCACGACCGGGTGCCCGAGGTAAACCAGAAATAAAGTCCATTACTACTGCATCGCATTTCCATTCATGGATAGGTAAGCTTTGGAGTAAGCCACCTTGTACTTGATGTTCGACCTTGATTTGTTGGCAAGTCTGACATTGAGAACCCATACGGCAACATCTCTTTTTATCTTTTGCCAGTGATAATACCTTCTGATATCTCGATACATCTTGGTTCTTCCAGGATGAATGCTTAAGAGAGAATGGTGTGCAGTTCTTAGAATCTCCTCTCTTAGTCCTTTTCCTTTTGGAACGGTTATTGGACCATTGAGTAACAAAGTTCCATCATTGGTAACTTGATATCCTCCAAAATTACCTTCATTCAATTCTTCTCGGATTTTCTTTAGGTTCTCATCTCTCATTTGTGCTTCTCGGAAACGAGCCAGTAAACCGGCTTGGCTCACTGCTTGTAAACCTAAAGGTTCTCCTTCCTCTCCTTTTAAGGCAGCCAAACTAATCATCTTGAACTCTGCTTCAAGGTTCTGAAGTTCCTTTTCAATATCCACATCAACTTTCGTTCTGCTTAAAGCATCAGCGACAACATTTGCTTTTCCTGGATGGTATAAGATCTCTAGGTCATAGTCAGCTACAAACTCCATCCATCGCCTTTGCCATAGGTTCAATTCTGGTTGAGTGAAAAGATACTTAAGGCTTTTATGGTCGGTGAACACTTGGATTCTCTCTCCATATAGATATGATCGCCAAATTCGAAGTGCAAACACTACTGCAACCATTTCCAAATCGTGCGTTGGATAGTTTACTTCATGCTTTCTTAGTTTTCTAGATGCATAGGCGATTACCTTATCCTCCTGCATTAGTACACAACCTGAACCAGCAGCAACTGATCCAGCTATTATTGCACTTCAAGAACTGATGTCTGAGATGGTGAATTTAGAACATCAAGCAAATGCACAGCGTGCTCAGCCAGTTCCAGTTCCTACCACCTCTCATCCGGATTTCCTGAAGATTGTTATGATTATGAAGAACTTAGGTACAAAGCGTTACCAGGGAGGCACTGATCCTTTTGAAGCTGACGCATGGCTGCGCAACCTTGAGCAAAACTTTGCTGCAACCCGTTGTCCGGAAGAATTCAAGAAGGACGTGGCTGTTTACTATTTAGAGAAGGAAGGACAAGGCTTGAGTCGTTCTTCAAGAAAGCTAAGCAAATCTGAAACAATGCAGTTCGGAACATGATCAATCATCCAAACAATCCGGTTCTGAGGTAAGGCTTTTAATCAAATCTAATCAGCTTAGTTCAGGACATATCTTAGCAGTTCAAGGTAACTCAAACTAGACCAAAACGTGATAGGTTCAGACGATGGAAAGCTCGGTTCAGGTCAGTACTGGACAAGATTAATTTTGTTCGGTTCAGAACAACTATTAAGGCAGTTCGGTACAAGCTTTGAACTTAATAAATTCGCTTCTAGCAAGGTTCTTTCATCCTATATCAGTTCAGTTCAGCTCAGATCTAAGCAGCTCACAACAGTTCATGACAGGACCAAGCTAGGTTAAGTTCGATTTAAACTTCAACCAGTCCATAACAACTAGTTAGCTGTTTTTAAAGATTGATTCCAAATCGAAACTAAACTAGAACTGAATTCTTAAACTCTTAGTGAACTGATCCGACAAAGACATGAGCGATAAATCCACTAGTTCTGATCAAGAGAAGTCTTAGGCAAGATGATGAAGCTTACCCTAAAATCAAAACCGATGGATGTGGTGATAGATCACAACTGAGTGTTTGATTGAATGATAATGGATTACTTGGATAAGTAGTAAAGTCTCTAAAATTTATATGAACCGTGTGGTGTTTACTTAAGTGTAAACACTTTATACTTAAAGAAATATATTGAAGTATACATTGAGGTTAAGCCATATCTTAGTACTTGTTTTCAAGTACTAAATATATTTATAAAGTATGTATGAATTAATTATGAAGTAATAAGACATTAAGAATCAAGTGATGAACTCATTATACAATTACTATCCCTAAAATCCCGCATTACCGTGACTTGGTCCTGCGAATGGAACAAGGTCATGAAGACACGATGATGGGGTAGCACCCTGGAGACCGTGTACTGCATGAAGATGCAGTCTCGAATGTTCATTAGAATGTTCGAGGATGATGGTAATGCTAACTCTCTAAGCTCGGTAAGCCTTTGTGGTTTATCGAGTTTAGTATATATATTGTAATTATAAATAAGTGATGATGAGCGGGTAATAAGGAAGTCATAAATAAAATGAGATTCATATTGATGAGGAATACATTTAAGTATGTTACTAAGGCTTGCATTTTCATGTTTATGCTTGTGTTGATTATTTGGTTTATTATTGATTGTTTTGTGATCTAGATTCACTGGTTAAATTAGTTACTCACGACTCATTGTTGTGTGTGCAGGTAACCACTAGTCGAGATTTCTCTACTTTTGAACGGAAGGAACGGCCAACCAGCTGTAGTATTTTGTTGTCCTTGCAACGTACCTTTTGATATATATTTACTTAAAACGTTGTTGGGCGTTAGGCAGTAGGGTAAAACTATAACACTTTGTAAGATGTTTGAAGTAAATAAATAATGTATAAAAGATGTTTATAAATCACGAGTTCTCATATTATATTAGTCCTTTTCCGGGATGAACTAACTATCGAATATTACTTATCGGGTTGAAAAGCCTAGAGTGATATCCGATAGGTACGTCTGTGTTCTTTGGTTGTTGGTCTAAGGTGATTGGAATTATTCTGATAACCTCAGATCAACCATCTGGGAACATTGACAGTGTCATTTCCGGTCATCTATGGTCGGGGGTGTCATAATCTTCCTTCTGCGACAAGCTCCAGAGATAAGCGTCAGATGTTTCCCGATTTAACTAATCCTAGCTCGTTGCCACCTAGCTCGCCGTACAGCGAGCTGGTCTGGGACCGACCAGTTTGCTGTACGGCGAGCTGAACCGATTGGTTCGGCTCATCGTACGTCGAACTCGGTTTGGTTGAACCTGCTCGCGGTTTTACGGTGGATGGGGTTTTTTGCGGTTTTTTACGGTTTTGTGCTTAACTCGGACAATCGTGTAATCGGCGTTTGTTTCGTTTGTTTCTCTGAAATAACGATTTCCAAGTTTTCCGCGCATTTCCTTTGTTCCGAAATTTCTTAGTATTTTATAAAACGGCTTAACGAGTTTTATAAAACATATTTTTATTTTCGCGGAAAGTTTTGGTCATTGATTCCGTCATACCGGTTTTGACCCCAACAGCAGCCTTCCATAAGGTTCAGTCTGAAATCAATCAAAACCCTTTTTCTTATCTTTTTCATATGTTGTTATCGAGCTGCGACTCAATTAGGTTTAGGGTTTTATGTTGCTAGAACAAGGAAACTTGCTGACGGACCCTGTGGCAAAATCCTTTGTAATCTCGTATAAAAATCGCAACGCTCTTACTCATATTCGAAATGAGATCAACTTCTTTATAAAATCATTTCATCATGTTTTTCATATTTTCCGCATTTATTTGGTTACTTGTCGTTGGCTCTCGTAGAGATCCGGGTCCTCTGGAAAGTTAGGGTTTTCCTAAGTTTCCTTATTTTATGTAAATCGACGGTGCTAATTTCGATTCCCACATGTTAGCGTCGATTGATGCAGAACGTAGGTCTTTGCGAATCCAACGTTCCAAGCTAGCAGGGTCTTCTGAAAATAACATTTGTTATTCCTTGTTGCTTCTGGTTATGCTATGCATGCACCTGAAAAATCAGTAAAAAGAAAAAGAAAAACCTTGAATTATTAGACTAAATCTAAAGGCAATCAAAGCTCCCTAGCAACAGCGCCTAATTTGATTCCTGCTCAAATATTACCCTATGGAGCAAATTACTCTCTCAAATAAGAGATCTATTTCAGTACTTAGGGATCAAATCTACAAGGAGCTGTGGAATTTATTAAATCTAAACGACAGGAAGCTTTGGCGTTCCATAAGTACATGTACCTGTAGATTACTCTAAAAAAGTCTCCAAATGCTTATAAAATACTTAAAAATCATGTCTAGGTCATGGTTGAAATGAGATAAAATCCATGACCTATCAATACCCCCAGACTAAAACAATCAGGTAATCTTTTAAAAGAGGTTTTAGAAAAAAAGCAGGGATTCACAAAATTCTCAAATTTAGAATTATCACCACTACAATTCTGCAACTACATCGACTATGGGTCAACCCCATAGATACTTTATATACATTATCCTAATTTATCAACTAAACCATTCTACCAGCAACTTAGCAAATACTAGCTTGAGTCACCCCTCTACTAACCTCATTTCTTACAAGAAAATAAAGTGCAGGTTTTACCTTGGGAGTATAGATTATATGATGCTTGGACTCTTACTCCATCAAGTGTCTGAGTAAACAGATGGTCATATTCTGGTTTCTTATCTCCCTTCTCTTCTCTAAATCTTTTCTAATTCAATGCCAGTGAATTAAGACAGGTACTAATGCCTTTCATCTTGTTCACCTTATTCAATTTTATTTGAAGAAAGTGTAGGCAAATAGTGGGGTCATAGGTAATGTACTTACCCCTCGCTTTCACAATGTGTTATCATTCCTTGGAATTAGAATTTTGGGGTCATCAGTAATGGATCTACCCCTCTGCATCTCATGAAATCATCTCAATCTTTTTTTTAGATGCCAAAGAGAGGAGAGAAAGAAACCATAAATTTACGGACTCATACCTTTCAGGCCTGAAGGAGGAATCCGATCCAATGTTTACCAAGCCCCAAAGCAAGCAGATCCATTATATTAGGGTCGGAGGTTAGCTTCGGTTCCTTCAAACTTTCTAAGCAAGTGTGATCTAATGGCCAGGAGATCCACTATAGTATCTCTAGGATAATCTGCTGCCAACAAGTCTAAGAGTGGTGCTGATGTGTGGTTAGATCATAAGCGAAAACTTTTAAAATGATTATAATCCCTTTCTCAAAAAAATGAAAACTTCTTTTTATTATAATAATTTTTTTTAATAGGCTCCATTGCCAGAAATCTTTGATTGCCTTTAGATTTAATCTAATAATTCTAGGTTTTTATTTTTATTTTTCTTTTATCATCTTCCGATAAAATTTTTTATTTATTTTTCAGGTGCATGCACAGCATAACCAATAGCAACAAGGAAAAACATACGTTCCGTATCGATCGACGCTAACATCTCTTAGTTGACCGATTCTCATAAGACTCCAACCGACCTCGCTTCATCATCGATTAACATGGACTAATCTTCGTCGACCAATTCTGATAACTTGACATCGATCGACACCGCTCATCGTACATCGATCAATACTCAGCCGCGAGACATGGTTACCCTTCTGATACTAACCACTTACGAGAATGGAGACCTCTATGACCAGGAAATTCATCTACGTAATGCAACTGGTCACAAACTAGATACTCAGGGGAATATAATCCGCTCGACCCAAGACCTTGGCAGACTACAACTGTTCAGACCAGTACTATGCCAATAGGTCAGCTATTCATCTCCCAGACGTCCAAGGGGAGAACTTCGAGTTGAAGCCCTAGTACTACACACTTGTGGCTCGGACAATCTACTTTGGGTTGCCACATGCGCATCCTATGGACCATTTTCAGAGGTTCGAGGATCTCATCACTGCTATTAGAGTTAATGGAGTCCCTGAGGACTACTTATTGTCCAAGCTCTTCAAGTTCTCACTTGCTGGAGATGTTGCACATTGGCTCAATCAGCTACCACCCGGAACTCTTACATCTTGGGCTGACATAGAGAATGTGTTTCTGCACATATTCTTTGATGAGGCACGAGTTGAAGAACAGAGGAGCAGGATTGCTAATTTCACACAGAAACCTGGAGAGTCCTTCACAGACTCTTGGGTTAGATTCAAGTTCTTTCAGCGCAACTTACCACACCATGGATTCAATGAAGTGCAGCTTCTCAGCACTTTCTTTAGAGGAATCACTTTGATGTATCAGATGGCTCAGGATACAGCAAGCCTTGGAAGTTTTGACACCAGGATTTTAGAAGAAGCTGTGAGACTTATCGAGAACTTAGCGAACATCAGCAGCATCAAAAACACTGATTCTGAAAGGAGGAAATCTGTAGCATTCCTTGGGAAGGTACAGCTGGATGAAGTAAAAGCCCAGTTAAACAGTGTCAATCAGCTACTTATGAGACATGTTTGCTCAGATGAAGATGAAGAAGATATAGATTCAGAGCTATCAGTTGTGAATTACATTGGAGAAACTGGATTTCAAAGGTCTGGAAACCAGTTTGGAAACAGGAACTTGAGTGGTAATGGTCACATGAGTAACTTCAACCAGAATCCACAGTTTCAGAAACCCTACAGCAGCTACATCAACAACAAAGGTTATAGAACTTAATTCTACCAAAATCCACCACAACATACTCAAGAGAACAAGATTGAAGCCATTCTTGTTCAGGTTCTTTGAGGACATCAAAGGCTTACAGTGGATTTTAATGGGAAGATTGATTCCATTTACAAAGAGCGGGACACTAAAATTGAGACTTTCGGTACTCAGTTAAGGAAGCTTGAGACTCATGTGGTTCAGACTAGAGAAGCTGTTAGGAGGCAAGATGGGGATGAAGATATGAAACACAACGTCAAGGCCATACTAGATGATGATTTCTGGCAGGAAATTCGACATATAAAGATGGAAGAAGACGGTTTCGAGGACGAAATATATCACCATCTCGAAGAATAACCTTCTCATCGATCGATTCCACATAGTGCACAACGATCGACAGGAAACAATAGAGATTGATCGACAGGTTACTATGCAGATCGATTGACACCCACCAAGCCGACTAAAATGTGGAATGCCATCCGGATATTGACTCATGCGGAATGCCCAGAAAGAAGCCAACAACCACCCAGCCCTTTATACTCCATTATCGATCGATATCATGAGCCGGATATCAGTCGACAGAAAGAACATGTCAACGATCGACAGGGCCCTATCCTCATCGATTGACGCGACACTATCACATGCCGAGCGCAGTTGCTCCCAATCGACATGTCACGAATCAATGCACTCAAACCACCATCAACCAACCCTCCAAACACACCCAACCCTACATCAGAGCCTATGGAAAATGATAAGACCACTACTGAGAGACATCAGAGGAGAAGGAAGGAGAAAGTTCCCAAACATCTCAAGAGGGAACCCAATGACAAGGAGATGGATGGTTTCACTAAGAGAGTTATCAGGATCCCATTAGAAAAACCTTTTGAGGAGGCTTACTATACCCACAGGCTGTGGATGTTCTTCAAAGAGACCAGGGAAACTGAGGAGAACATTAGAAAGATGTTTCACCATGTTAGGGAAAGGATGAAAGACAGTATCACATTGAAGAAGAAGAGTGATCCTGAGAATTTTGCAATACCATGTTCTGTCAAAGGTATTGAGTTCCCACATGCTTTATGTAACACATGAGCATCAGTCAGCATCCTACCAAAGGTCATGGCAGACCATCTAGGTGTGAATGTAGAACCTTCAAAATAATCATTCACCTTTGTGGATTGTTCTGAGAGGAAATCGGGAGGTATAATCAGAGACCTGAAGGTGTAGATTGGTAATGTACTAGTTCCTGTAATTTTTCATGTGCTGGATATCATGCTAAACTTGAATTCTTCACTCTTACTGGGAAGAGCTTTAATGGCCACAGTAGGAGCAGTATGTGACTTCAATACTAACAGGTTTTGTCATACTCTAATTGATCCAAACATTTTTTATGACCATATTCGTGTTGCTAAGAAACAGGTAAACCTATTGGAGACTGGAGATGCTGGATTCATAGCTGCATGACATTGTGGAGCAGAGTATGAAACCGAGTATTCCTTATCGATCGACGCGCACTAAACGTTATCGATCGATTTCCTAAACAAGCCAGTGATTGAAGAACATCAAGCGACATTGATCGACAGACAGTCAACACATGGAACCCTGCCAGATCAGTGCTATCCAAACTTTTCCTTGCAGAACACCAGCAACAAGCAGGATGACTACTCTACAGGAAGTTGGGCAGATAGTGGTTTCCATTAGAGCTTTGCAGTAGACGCATCAATCATATCAGATTCAGAGGACCACAAAGAGGAGCATGATGAGGATTATGATGAGAAGTATGGTAGAGAAAATCCATGCCATTCTTACAGATGATAGACTCTTACAACCCATCAACAAGAAGATGCCCACCAAATCAATTGATATGGTTGTACCAGAATCGTTCGATACTCAGCCTGTGACACCCCCGACCATAGATGACCAAAAATGACACTGTCGATCTTCCCCGATGGTTAATCTGAGGTTCTCAGAATAATTCCAATAACCTTAGACCAACAACCAAAGAACACAGATGTACCTATCAGATATCACTCTAGGCTTTTCAACCCGATAAAAAATATTCGATAGTTAGTTCGTCCCGGACAAGGACTAATATCATATGAGAACTCGTGATTTATAAACATCTTTTATACATTATTTATTTACTTCAAACATCTTACAAATTGTTATAGTTTTACCCTACGGCCTAACGCCCAACAACGTTTGAAGTAAATATACATCAAAAGGTACGTTGCAAGGACAACAAAATACTACCGCTGGTTGGCCGTTCCTTCCGTTCAAAAGTAGAGAAATCCCGACTAGTGGTTACCTGCACACACAACAATGAGTCGTGAGTAACTAATTTACCCAGTGAATCTAGATCACTAAACAACCTATAATAAACCAAATAATCAACACAAGCATAAACATGAAAATGCAAGCTTCAGTAACATACTTAAATTTATTCCTCATTAATGTGGATCTCATTTTATTTATCACTTCCTTCTTACCCGCTCATCAACACTTATTTATAATTACAATATATATACTAAACTCGATAAACCACAAAGGCTAACCAAGCTTAGAGAGTTAGCATTACCATCGTCGTCGAACATTCTAATGAACATTCGAGACTGCATCGTCATGCAGTACACAGTATCCAGGGTGCTACCCCATCATCGTGTCTTTATGACCTTGTTCCATTCGCAGGAACAAGTCACGGTAATGCGGGATTTTAGGGATAGTAATTGTATAATGAGTTCATTACTTGATTCTTAATGTCTTATTACTTCATAATTAATTCAGACATACTTTATAAATATATTTAGTACTTGAGAACAAGTACTAATATATGGTTTAACCTCAATGTATACTTCAAAATATTCTTTAAGTATTAAGTGTTTACACTTAAGCAAATACCACACGGTTCATATAAATTTTAGAGACTTTACTACTTATCCGAGTAATCCATTATCATTCAATCAAACACTCAGTTTTGATCTATCACCACATCCATCTAGACACACCTAAAGATTAATCTTGAAACTGGCTTGGACAAGGCTTGAGTCGTTCTTCAAGAAAGCTAAGAAAATCTGAAACAATGCAGTTCGGAACATGATCAATCATCCAAACAATCCGGTTCTGAGGTATGTCTTTTAATCATATCTAATCAGCTTGGTTCAGGACATATCTTAGCAGTTCAGGGTAACTCAAACTAGACCAAAACGTGATAGGTTCAGACCATGGAAAGCTCGGTTCAGGTCAGTACTAGACAAGATTAGTTCTATTCGGTTCAGAAAAACTATTAAGGCAGTTCGGTACACGCTTTGAACTTAAATCAATTAGGTTCTAGCTAGGTTCTTTCATCCTATATCAGTTCAGATCAGCTCAGATCTAAGCAGCTCACAACAGTTCAGGACAGGACCAAGCTAGGTTAAGTTTGGTTTAAACTTCAATCAGTTCATAACAGCTAGTTAGCTGTTTATAAAGATTGATTCCAAATCGAAACTAAACTAGAACTGAATTCTTAAACTCTTAGTGAACTGATCCGACAAAGACATGAGCTATAAATCCACTAGTTCTGATCAAGAGAATTCTGAGGCAAGATTATGAAGCTTACCCCAAAATCAAAACCGATGGATAGTCTCCAACAGTCCTCTCCTTTAAGGTTAGCTTGCGGCTGGATTGATCAAAGAATAAATCATGGCTTGGTCAAGCTCTGAACTGAACTATATCTAGGGTTTAATCTAAATCAAATACCTCACCTTGCTTTGTATCCCACGAACTAGCTGAGACTTGATCAAGATTGAATCACCAAAGCTTCACTGATTTTTCTTTAGTTTTTCTCTTCTTCTTTCTCTCTTAACTTCTCTGATTTTTCTCTATTTTTTCTGCAGTGTTATGGACGTGGAAGCAGCTGAAGAAGGGGATAAATAAGAGGGGAGCTTGCTTCAGGTGAGGGTTTCCCTTCTGATTAAGTTTGGCTGTGTAGACAGCTGTCCAGCTGCTTCAGCACCCTCAGCTAAATCTGCTGTCCTTTCCTCACCATGAAGAAATCTCCAGCCCTTTCATGTGTTTCTCACATGATAATTTAAGGAACCAAGCAAGCAGGCAGCTTGTAATTGTCATGTGATGGCTACTGAAGAAGCTTGGCAAGCACACAGCTTGTGATCTTCACATGACTTTAATGAGCAAGCAAACAGGCAACGTGGTGAAGGACAGAAACGTTTTGAAATAATGTTAAGGAGCTAATCAATAATCTGCGGGCAGTTTCCGATTTAAAATTTCTCAACCTTGGATCTCTTCCAGTTTAAATAAAATTCGACCAACAATTAATAGTCGACCAGAACTATCAAAGTAAAGTATTTCGACCACAAGAGTCCCGTCGAGAAATTAATTAACCGGGTCGATTTTTATTTTACTTCTGATCGATTAAACTTGAATCTGGTTTTTCAAACTTTTCTCGACCAAAATTATGTCCGCTCGTGAGGGTCATTACATTCTTCCCACCTTAAAAGAATTCGTCTTCGAATTCTCAAAACATACATGTCCAAAACATACATGTGGACACTTTACTGAATGATTGGGGTTTCTAAGAAGAGTTCTGGATAATCAGCTCTAAACTAGTCTTCATCCTCCCATGTTATAACAATTCTCTGTCGCTTTCCCCAAAATTCTTGAACTTGTGATATTTCCCGGTTCTTCAGTTCCTTAATACGACGCTCTCCTATACGCAAGGGACCTTCGGAATAGGTGAGGTTGGGTTGCAAATTCTCTGGTCGTTGTGGCTCGACCATATTCGGATCTGGAATATGCTTACGCAACATTGATACATGAAATACCGGATGCATAGCCATATCAGGCGGAAGTTCAAGTCTGTAGGCTACTTCTCCAATTCTAGCAGTAATTCTGTAGGGACCAATGTAACGAGTTGCTAACTTTCCAATTTTTCCAAATCAATCCTTTTCTCTCTGTGCAGCTACTTTCAAAAAGACTAGATCGTTCACTGTAAAATTGACTTCTTTTCTACCGCGGTCGGCATACTTCTTCTGGCGATCTTGAGCTTTCTTCATATTTTCTTGAATTATCCTTACTTTCTCGGCAGCCTCATCTACTATCTCTGCACCAAGAATTCTTCTTTCACCAACTTCGTTCCAGCCCACAGGTGTTCTACAAGGTCGACCATACAGAGCTTCGTACAGTGACATACCGATACTTGAGTGGTAGCTATTGTTGTAGGAGAATTCTATCAGCAGCAAAAACTTATCCCACAAACCATTCCAATCAAGTATACACAACCTTAACAGATCTTCAAGGGTTCTGATGGTTCTTTCGGTTTTGCCATCGGTTTCAGGGTGAAACGCAGTACTCATATGCAAATCAGTTCCCAAAGCTTGTTGAAAGGCTCGACAAAATTCAGACGTAAAACTTGGGTCTCGATCTGATACTATATTTGCTGGTACCCCATGAAGCTTTACTATTTCTTCCAAAATACAGTTCTGCTAACGTCTCAATTTTGTTTGTAAGTTTCATTGGTAAGAAATGAGCAGATTTGGTAAGGCGATCAACAATTACCCAAACTGCATCATTCCCACAACCGGGTGCCCGAGGTAAACCAGAAATAAAGTCCATTGCTACTGCATCCCATTTCCATTCAGGGATGGGTAAGCTTTGGACAGACCATTGCGCGAGGAGACGCGTCAGTTAGGTCACGAAACCTAAAGACAAGCTTATCATGGTCCAGAAACGTGGTTAAGTACATCACGGAGCTGATACTTATCCAAATAAGGAAAGAAAGGGAATAAAAGGAGCTACACAAGTTAAAGGGTAGCTGGATGAGGTGTAGAGACAGGTCGACCTAGCTCAGGGGAGCTCGAGGAAGCTCAGCCCAGCTCGGTCTACCTACACACTCATTGATCAGCTCACATAGCTGAAGTGTCATGTTTCCGTTCCTGAAACTTGACGTAAGGCCAAGACGTTCAATAGAAACCAGACTGCTTTGGTTCATATCATGAGAATTGATCATGAACAAGTTGTGATGAAGTGAATGATCAGAATAGATCATGGTAAAGCTTAGCCTTGGTCAAGGAATNATGTTTCCGTTCCTGAAACTTGACGTAAGGCCAAGACGTTCAATAGAAACCAGACTGCTTTGGTTCATATCATGAGAATTGATCATGAACAAGTTGTGATGAAGTGAATGATCAGAATAGATCATGGTAAAGCTTAGCCTTGGTCAAGGAATGGACCAAAGGACTTAAACAGAGAATAATATGAAGATAAGCAAGCTAGACGAGTAATACGGCAGCTTGGTGAAGTGTTCGGGAAGCTCGATCGGCTGAACGGGGTAAGACTCAGCTCTGGCGGGCTCACACTGAGTAGAGTCAGCTCCCTGAGCTGGACTACTAGCTCACTCAGCTGGACCAGCTGGGAATCAGCTCATCTTAGCTGAATTGAGTGTTTGGGTTTTGGGACGTTGGGTCAAGTCTGGGAGGTTACCGGGCCGGTTTGATGGCCATAGCTGGCTATGGGCTGATGGGCTGTTGTAGTCGGGCCATGGGCTTGGGTAATAAGTTTGGGCTTGAGTTTAACATTCCTAGATGTTGATGGACGTGCCTAGATTTTTCTAGAAACTTCCAAGATCCATCAGATGCGATCTGGACCGTTGATTGAAATCGATGGCCAAAGTATGTTCTGAAAAGATGCTTGGAAGAGATGTGTCTTTTTGGACATGGCCTTTGGTTTCCTATATATAGGATGGCCTACCAGAGATCAAATGATTGAGTCTTAGACAATGGACACATGTCCTAAAGAGATCCCCCAATGATAAACGAGGATCCATAGGGATGCCACGAAAGGGTGCCATCTAGGGATGCCACCAAAGGGTGTCATCTAGGGATGCCACCAAAGTGTGCCATCTAGGGATGCCACCAAAGGGTGCCATCTAGGGATGCCACGAAAGGGTGCCATCTAGGGATGCCACCAAAGGGTGCCATCTAGGGATGCCACCAAAGGGTGCCATCTGGGGATGCCATCAAGGGACGTTACCAAGAGGTGCCATCAAGAAGTGTTATCCAAAGGGTACGAGTTGCCCAGAGTCATGAGTTAGCAAAGGTTGTGAGTTACCAAAACATGCGAGTAACCAAAAGGTACGAGATACCAAGGGTTGCGAGTAGCAAATGGTACAAGGACCAAGAGGTACCATTGACCAAAGGTTACCATTGACCAAAGGGTGCATGTCACCAAACAGGTACGAGCGTATCGTGACCTAAGAGGTACGAATGTATCGTGACCTAAGAGGTACGAGCGTATCGTGACCTAAGAGGTACGAACGTATCGTGACCTAAGAGGTACGACGTATCGTGACCTAAGAGGTACGAACGTATCGTGACCTAAGAGGTACGAACGTATCGTGACCTAAGAGGTACGAACGTATCGTGACCCTAAGAGGTACGAGCATATCGTGACCTAAGAGGT
>CAKOAT010566265.1:159696-188388 GCA_932364175.1 Eruca vesicaria subsp. sativa
AGTAAACCTAGGTCTTGCCCTAAACCCAGCACACTGGTCGCTAACGTCTCAAGGCATGAATCGAGATCCTAAAGGCATGTCTCTTCGCCCACATCTAAACACTCGCGAAAATCGAAACCTCCCGAGTTAACGAATCGGACGATTTACACCAAAGAGTTAGATACGAGATGACAACTCGTATTCTTCCCTCTACATCTAACACAAAACGCGAATTTCATACTTAGAAAATATTTTTATTAAAGTCTGCGAATACATACCGCCCAGCAGTAGGGATTCAAAGCCGCCAACGGCCAGTCCCAGAAAAACAACGACGAAATAATAAAAACAAGAACATTATACATCAAAGTCATCAAACGCGGACTGGTCAACCTCACCATCCACGTCCGGGATCCCAGGTCCAACTTCGACCGAATCCGGCGACACCACGATAGGGTCCCACTGATCCCACATATGCCTCCCAGGATTGGCGGATCCGTTCTTCTTCTTCTCTCTCTTAGCTAGACGCTTCTTCTGCTTCGCAATCGCAGCCTCATACGAATAATCCAATTCCTGGGTAAAATGTAAACCCCCAAGTACGCCCCGACACTCGCGGAAATTGCCATTCGCTCTTTGCGCATCTTCAAATTCCGCATAAAGAGGCACGGACCGCTCACGCCAAGCCATCAACTCCGCAACAACCTCTCTTTTGCCTGCCCTACGAGCACGGCGAGCCATCGTGTCAGAAAGTTCTAAGCTTCAACGAGATTCAGCTTCATACTCTTCTCTCACACGAACGGCCTCCGTTGCAGCCAAATTCTAGGCACGAGAGAGACTGGCGTCGATCTCCCCTCTGATACGAACAGCCTGCACCTCTGCTGCTGCAACCCTAGATTCGGCCCTGCGAAGTTCCGCACTATTCGCGCTCACCGCTTCGCTTATAAAGCGAAGACCCGGCAAAGCGGAACAGACATCCTTCATAAAATATATATACACAATAATAAAGAATAGGCAAGCCTTGTTGAAAAGCCTCGACGCTTTCGCAAACGGTGTGTCAGCTGGTCCTCGGAATGACGTCTCGGCCGGATCAAATTCGGAGGGCAAAAAGTCAATAAGATCTTCAATATTGATATCTTCGTCAGATGCCCGACCGCGGTCGATCGGAACCTCTCTATCCTGCGGAGATCTAGATCTTTCCCTCTCCTCCGCATCATCGCCCGCCTTAAAATCAGCATGACCATCACGGGAAAAACCGGACGAATAATAGGCGACGGCACGGCGGATCCTTTTCGGAGAAAAATACCCCCAATAAACTGGGCCGCCACGTAGAAGATTCACAACCTCCGGAAAATCCTCAAGCATCGGTATCGGGACGGCAGGAACTGCGAAACAAACGAAAAAGTTAAAACCTATATCTATATGGATATGGGTATCACGTCAATGGAATACCGTTTGTCGCCCACGCAGCCCTAACCAAAGGAATACAACTCTCCTCCACCGATGTGCTGTCGATTCTGACATAAAAGAATCGGTAAATCCAATCGTGATCATTCGAGGCAAGCCCGCCAACAACCGCCATGTCCCGCTGGGGGGCTAAGTAAAAACCGTCCTTTCTTCCCTTGAATGTCAACATAGATGAAAGATAATCCGCATCGAGGGACATTCCGCGTTCGTACCCAACACCAGAATCCCGATAAGCCACTAGGGCGTAGTTGGCCGAATGGTACTCGAAACCTATCCAAGAATTAAAAAATAGGTCGAGGAATGGGGAACCATAGCTGGCAGGTCAACAGAAAGGCTTCATAGCACGTAAAATAGCCCAGAGGCGGATCCTCAGCACCCTGACCCTGAACGGGGATGCGAAACTGAACCGACTTAGGGATCGCATAGGTATTTCTCAAATATTTGAGAGAACCAACAGTACTCGTGCTCATGCCAACTGTTCTCTTCCGAGGTTTATTTCTCTTCGGAACCCAGAAATTCGAAGGCGGCACCTCCGCGGCGCTCACGGCTAAATAGTAATCTGCAAAGTCTTCCTTGGTCGTAAAGAAACGTTGAAAGACCGGCTCAGGAAGAGGACAGCCGCTGGAAATATCAAGGTCGCTCGGATCAAAGATTGATGCATGAGCGTAATCTGAAACTTTCCGTCCAAAAGACATGTTGGGTAGTCAAAAGAAAAAGGATCTAAAGGAAAAAGTAGAGAGAAGCCTTCCTAAAACTTGAGCAAGTTATAGAGGAGTGAATGAAAAACTTGTAAGACTCATTCCATATACTTATAGGGAAGAATTTTACTATTCACCCTTGGACTTTTGGCCATTAAAGTTCCGCCTAATTCTACAAAACTCGCCAAACAAGCTCAATCCACTCGCAAGAACCACACGATTCTTACGAGCTGGGGGGCTAACTGTTGGGGTCAAAATCGGTACGACGGAATCAATAGCCAAAATTCCCCGCAAAAATACAAAAGGAATAGTTTTATAAAACCCGAAGAGTCGTTTTATAAAACTCAAAGTCATTTATAAAACTCGCGAATCGTTTTATAAAACTCGAGAAGCCGTTTTATAAAACCCGAGAATCGTTTTATAAAACTCAAAAATCGTTTTATAAAACTCGAGAATCGTTTTATTAAACTCGAGAAGCCATTTTATAAAACCTGCAGATAGTTTTATAAAACTCGAGAATCGTTTTATAAAACTCGAGAATCGTTTTATAAAACTCGAAAAAGCCGTTTTATAAAACTCGAAGATCGTTTTATAAAACTCGAAGATCGTTTTATAAAACTCGAAAACCGTTTTATAAAACTCGAGAATCGTTTTATAAAACTCGAAAAGCCGTTTTATAAAACCCGAAAATCATTTTATAAAACTCGAGAAGCCATTTTATAAAACCCAAAGATCGTTTTATAAAACTCGAGAATCGTTTTATAAAACTCGAGAATCATTTTATAAAACTCGAGAATCGTTTTATAAAACTCGAAAAAGCCGTTTTATAAAACCCGAAGATCGTTTTATAAAACTAGAAGATCGTTTTATAAAACTCGAAAATCGTTTTATAAAACTCGAGAATCGTTTTATAAAACTCGAAAAGCCGTTTTATAAAACCCGAAGATCATTTTATAAAACTCGAGAACCGTTTTATAAAACTCGAAAAGCCGTTTTATAAAACTCGAAGATCGTTTTATAAAACTTAAAGATCGTTTTATAAAACTCGAGAATCGTTTTACGAAACCGCAAAAAACCGAAACAGCCGTAAAACGCGAACTAGTCACGACTAGTTCGCCGATGGGCGAGCTAGAAACTTCCTGGACGTCCCGAACCTCGGTCTCCCGCATTCCCGATTAAAAACTTAGTCTTTGGACACGGTCGCGTTCTGAACCACGGCCGAAACATCTCCCGTTCCATCTCGATCCGACCAATCGTTCGAGTTTTACGATAAAAACGGTAAAACTTCGCTTTCTCGATAAAGAACTCGAAGAAATCTTATAAAACGGCGATGGTTAAACGAAACACCGAACATTGCCCAAAACATACGATTTATTCGAGATTTCTCGTTGAGATCATAAAAAACGCGTTTTTAATAAAAAAACGTCGAGTAAATCGTAAAAAACGCGTTTTTAATTAAAAAAACCGAGTAAATCGTAAAACCTTACGATTAGCTCGAGGAATTTATTAAAAAAGACGTCAGATCAGGATAAGATCCCGTAAAAAGTCGGAAAACGGATTTATCCCAAAACGGCCCGGAAGGACCTAAAACGCGATAAAAACCCATCTCACGATCTTAACGGAATCTAACCCTCAGATTCGATAACGTTTTGACGGTTTACTCGCAGGAGGAAAATAAAAGTCAAGTTTGAAGATAAAAGAAAGGTTCGAAGAAAATAGAAGATTTCTGAGGAAGAAAAGGAAGGGTCGAGAAAAATGGAAAATTCCCGATAAAGTCAAATCTGGGCGAAATGGAAAGACCGGATGGCCAAGGCGAGGAGTATATAAATAGGAGGTCTAGGGCAGAAGCAAGAGACACGAAATTCAGAGCTCTCACCAGCAGAAGTAGCATTTAGGAATATTTCTGTTTTTCTGTTAGCGAGCTGCGTCTCAATTAGGGTTTTTCGTTCTTAAGTTTTCGGCTACTCTCTTTGTACCAGTTCTACGCAGATTCGGAATAAGAACCTCTTTGCTCTTGATTTTCGTTTATTCTCTTAATAATTCGAAGTTTCTTGTTATCTTAATCTTCGTTGTGCGGTTCTGCAGATAGCCGAGTCCTCTGGAAACTTAAGGTTTTCCCGAAGTTTCCTTATTTACAATTATTTGACAGTAGGTGGATTTCGACACCCACATGCTCAGCTTCACAGAAGACTCCTTCTTGATGTGTTGTGATGACGATCACTTATTGGATAACCCCATCTTGTGGTCTTGTTCATTTGATGTGCTTTTTCTTCGGCTCGCCTTTAATGTCTTCTCTCGATTTCTTTGGTCTCCATCCGGCTTCTCATTCTGAAATCGCTCTGCCTTGATACTTCCCATTCATGCTCCTTGGTCTTGAATTCTCCTCTTAACTTCTTGACTTTCCATGGCTCATATATTCTCAATTCATCTCCATGATCTCTTACTCTATCTATCACCAATCCTTGAGTGTTCTCCTCAAGGTCTCCAACTCATCTTGCCCATGATACTATCTTGTTGCTTAGATAGATATCATCTTTTCTCATAATAACCCCGAATCCTTTCTTGATCTCTCTCTGCCCACAGACATTGATGAAAACCTTCCGACTAACATCTTGTCCCTTGCTCCATATTACTCAGACCTCTGATCGATCATCCTTTCCCCCCAAATACTGATGAAGTCCTTTCCCCTGAAGTCTTGTTTCTTCCCATCTGTCCAGTGCTTACCACGAACCATCTCATCTGAACCTCTTTCCTCTTTCTCTTCGGGTTTGGGTTTTTGGCCTCGAACTCTCTTCACTTTAAGGTTTCCATCTCTTAAAGTTCCGATAAACGAACACACTTACGAGCTGCAACTTAAAGAACACTTCACACGCAAGTTAGTCATCAACTATTCCCATAAACAACTAACCAAGCAACCTAATCGAAATTCTACCCCAATAAACCTAATCACAATGCTAACCAGCAACCTAACAGTTCTAACAAGCAACCAAGCAATTCTAGACTCCACTATCTCAATCCTAGTTCCTAAAACAAGAAATCCTATGCTTGACATGACCGGTTCCCTAATGCATTATGTGACTCTTTTGACTCGATAAAATATTTAAAACCGAGTAAATCATGAGTTCCGGAAGCATGGACGAAACCATGCTCTTATACCACCTCTGTAACACCCCCGAACCGTCCTAGACATATGGTCGATAAACCAGCCAACAGTCAAACAAGAACATGACCGATCAACCGACCAACACCCAGGGTTGGGGATGAAAGGCTAACCGGCCAGCCAACAATCAAACAAGAACATGATCGGCCAACCAATGATACCGCATATCTTTAATATCCACCACCCTTCACAAGCAATCCCCCAAACAATATAACAGCTAAGTTCAGGTCAACACAAAAATAGACACCAAGCCTAATCTGGTACCTAACCCAATATTAAGACTCAATGTTAGAAACCTGCAAAGAAATCAATCACCAATATCACAATAATAATATTCTAACTAATCACGACTCGATCTAATGCGTAACACTGTATATCAGTGTTACACTTCCCTAGGGTTCCATAACCCTATACTCGACACAACACTAAAACTCGACACTCTAACATGGGCCCTGGTGACTTCGTGTTCCCCCCTCAACATTGGCAACATCCTAACTCCCTACCACAAAGGCCGGAAGAAGGAACTTTCAACCGACCGCGGCCCACAGTCATTCGGGTCACCGCGCGACAGCCCACAGTCCCTCGGGTCACTGCCACATTACACCGTCGTGTAATACTCAGCCATAGGCCATGACCCCGTCTATCCGAGTCTTCCCGATCCAAAGAATAAGGGGTTTCCTTGAACCCGCTGGGTACGAGGCTGAGGAAACACTAATCACCTCTAAACATGCCTAGCATGGGCGGGTTACACACATGCTGTCGGCAACACACACCTAACAACCTAAACACAACCATATTCCAAAACCTAGCCTAAGGACATAGATTCCAGAACCTAACTATCCACAACCTAGCGATATTATCTAGACTCAAAACTAATCAATAGTACCAGTAGTCCGGCCTATATGGCCTAAGACACTTAGTACTTACATCTAAACAAGTAATTAACAATACTTAATAAATAACAACTTAACCGGTTAGTCACTACCTTACCAAGAGCTGACTAACCTCAATCAACAAGCATTATATAAACAAGCAATCACTAAATCAAACCGTTACCAAGATAGTTCAGCCTCCTGCTATGAAACTAACCTTAGATAATGGGAACCTGCACTCAAACATATCAACACACAAGAACAGAAAACATGATGCATCCTAGTCCTAGTCATAATCCTAATCAGGTTATTAACTTAGTCTTAATTTCCTTTAATCTCAGCTTAGCCCGTGCTAAACTGAGTATGGTTCTAATTAGCAAAATAAACCTAAGGACTATACCATTAATAGTATGATCATTCTAATCTATATGCAGACTCGATCTATCCTAAATTTCAAATGGAATTCAAACAATACCAACTCACAGTGTTCTTTGCCGATAAGCAGCTGGTTGATCGGAGAGGACTTGGCCAAACCCAACCAGGATGACTTGAATGGAGTGGACTGGACTGATCTTGACTTGGACAGAACCTCTCCTTGATTGTAGAAGAAAATGACTGCCTTGGATGGATTGATTTGGGCAGCGCTTCCGCGTTACAATCATAGAGAATCGTTGATTGGACATAACTTGCCTTCTTGGTAGATCATGCTTCAGAACTTCGACTGATCTTGGACAGCACCTCCACTTCATCATCAGAGAAAAATAATAGAGTGGACAGATTGATTTGGGCAGAGC
This sequence comes from Eruca vesicaria subsp. sativa, assembly GCA_932364175.1. Lineage (NCBI taxonomy): Eukaryota > Viridiplantae > Streptophyta > Magnoliopsida > Brassicales > Brassicaceae > Eruca > Eruca vesicaria. The sequence continues at coordinate 166,661 of CAKOAT010566265.1, forward strand.
TTCGGCATAACAATCGTAGAGAATCGCCGATTGGACAGCATCGGCCTTCTCGATGGAGTATCGGTCTTTAGAACTGACCGTACTCTTAAAATCACTTCTTTCACTCTCTCTCTCTAGCTACGTTTATTGGTGTGTTTTATGTGTCTGGTATGAATGAAAACGAGCAGGGGGGTGTTGGGTATTAATAGATTTCATCGACCAGTAAGATTGAGCCATCCGAGCGACTATGTGTCAGCCCGCATGCTTCCGGTTGCATGCACGGCGACACACGGGTGACATGCAGAGAGACACATCCACGTTCACATGGCTTGCTGCATTGCTGGAGTGCATGCATCGCGACACACGGGCAACTAGGTGTCGACACGCATGTGCCGGTTGCAGATACGATGACACCTCGTGTTTTTGGGTGTCAAGCTGCATGTGATGCTTCCATGCACGGAGACATCTCGATCTTCTGAAGACACTCAGCTGTTTAGATAGTTTCCACCATGTTCTTACCCTTTAGATCAAGCCATCTCGAGCTTCTCGGCCGATTTACCCGATTCCGACCCTTCCGGCTTATTTTCGACCCGCGATCAATCCCGAATATTTTTCCGCTCCCGTTCTGATGCTCTAAGTAATCTTGATGGACTCCAAATATTTCTTGACTTTGATGAAAATTATTTCCCGAACCTCCGGCTTCCTCGAATAATGTCATAATACCGAAATTAGGGTTTGTACCCGATTTTGGGTTTTTCCTTCGTGAATTGATCCCGGCGTGCTTACTCCTGTCCTGCTTCCAACTTGTGATGCCTCCAGAATAATATAATACTGATAGTTACCAAATTTTGCAGATTACTTCGTGACTAAGAAACGTCGAGCTTCAGAACCGTCGTGCTTCTAACTGGTCGTGTTCAAAAAAGTTATGCTTCCAAAACAGCCGTCTGATCAATCTAACACTTTGTATAACACGCTAGTGCAGCTTATATCACCATATTGTTCAATCACGATCCATTCTTCGACCATCTCGAACTTGAAACTCTCGATTGACCCTTATCGTCTGCGACTCGAGCACCAAGTGGATCCACGACCAATCTTCTCGACCAATTGCTCTCGACCATTTTATCCTAATGGGCGGGTTATCACACGCAGGGCCTTGGAGAGGCGAAAGTCGGAGAGGCGCAGATCCTTGGAGAGGCGCATGGCCTTGGAGAGGCGCAGGGCCTTGGAGAGGCGCAGAGCCTTGGAGAGGTGCATGGCCTTGGAGAGGCACATGGCCTTGAATAGGTGTAGGTCCTTGGAGAGGTGCATGGCCTTTGAGAGGCACATAGCCTTGAATAGGTGCAGGTCCTTGGAGAGGGGCAGGTTCTTGGAGAGACGCAGAGCCTTGGAGAGGAACAGAGCCTTGGAGTGGCGCAGGTCCTTGGAGAGGCGCAGGGCCATGGAGAGGCGCAAGGCCTTGGAGAGGGACGGAACCCTGGAGAGGCACAAGGCCTTGGAGAGGCGCATGGACTTGAAGAGGCACAAGGCCTTGGAGAGGCACGGATTCTTGGAGACGCGCAGGGCCTTGGAGAGGCGCAGGGCCTTGGAGAGGCACATAGCATTGGAGAAGCGCAGAGCTTTGGAGAGGCAGTAGCGTTGGAGAAGCGCAGGGCCTTGGAGAGGCTCATGGCCTTGAATAGGCGTATGGCCTTGGAAAGGCATGGAACCTTCAAGAGGCACAAGGCCTTGGAGAGGCACGAGATGATCGAAGAATGGATAGGCTGGTGGTCGAGAATCAACTTGGTGGTCGACTCGCGGACGATAACGATCGGTCGAGAGCTTTTGAAGTACGAGATGATCGAAGAATGGATCGTGAGTGAGCCATGAGCATGATAAGTTGCTCTACCATATTTGACAATGTCTTAGATTGATCAGCCAGACATTTTGGAAGCATAACATTTTTTTGAAGCACGACGGTTCTTAAGCTCGATGTTTCTTAGTCACGAAGTAATCTGGAAAACTTCGTCACTATCAGTATTATATTATTCTGAGACATAATCTCGGAAGCAGGATGGGAAGTAAGAAGGTCGGGAAGCAAGCACGACGGGATCGAAGCATGGCGGGAAATCCCGAAGTTGGGCGAAAACCCAAATTCTGTCCAATCGGCGATTCTCATCGATGGTGAGGCGGAAGCTCTGTCCAAATAAATTCCTCCAAGGCTTATATATACTGTGATACTCAAGTGGAGGTGATTTCCAAGATCAGTTTGGTTCTACGTGTTCAGTTCAGTCGAGTTCAGATCAGTCGAAGTCCGAAGAGCTGTCAAGAAGATAAGGGAGGTTCTGTTCGAGTTGAGTTCTGTCCAAGACCAGTATCAGGGGAGGTTCTGTGCAAGTCAAGATCAGTCCAGTCCAGTCCATTCAATACGTCAAGGTTGGGTTTTGGCCAAGTCCTCTCCGATCAACCAGCTGCTTCTCGCCTAGAACGCTGTGAGTTGGTTATGTTTGATTTATGTTTAGAATTTAGGATAGTTAATGATTGAGTTCCACTTGGAACTTAGGTTAGTTCTGTGAGTTGGTTTGTTTGAGTTCCACTTGGAACTTAGTATAGATCGAGTAGCATATAGAGTAGAATTATCACACTATTGCATGATAAAGTCCTTTTGGTTATTTATTAATCTGGACTCAGTTTAGCAAGGGCTAAGCTGAGATATAATCGAATTAAGACTGAGTTACTAACCTGACTAGGACTAGGACTAGGATGCATCATGTTTCTATTCTTGTGTGTTGATACGGTTGAGTACAGGTTCCCGTTATCTAAGGATTGTTTCATAGCAGGAGGCTGAACTATCTTGGTAACAGTTTGATTGAGTGATTGCTTGTTTATATAATGCTTGTTGATTGAGGTTAGTCAGCTCTTGGTAAGGGAGTGACTAACCGGTTGTGTTGCTATTTGTTAAGTATTGTTGTTTACTTGTTTAGATGTTAGTACTAAGTGTCTTAGGCCATATAGGTCGGACTAGTGGTACTATTGGTTAGTGTCGAGTCTAGATAATATTGCTAGGTTGTGGATAGTTAGGGATCATGGAATCTATGGTTTAGGCTAGGTTCTAGAAGTGGTTTGTGTTTAGTGTGTGATGCGGACAGCATTTGTGTAACCCACCCATGCTAGGCATGTTTAGGGGCGATAAGTGTTTCCTCGACCTCGTATCCAGCGGGTTCATGGAAACCCCTTATTCGCTGGATCGGGAAGACTCAGATAGACGGGGTCGTGGCCTATGGCTGAGTGTTACACGACCGTGTAATGTCCGGCAGTGACTCGAATGACTGTGGGCTGTCGCGCGGTGTCGGTTAAAACTTCCTTCTTCTTGCTTTTGTGGTAGGAAGTTAGGATGTTGCCGATAGAGAGGATGAACACTAAGTCACCAGGGCCCGATTTAGAGTGTTGTATTGAGTTAGAGTGTTGATTCGGGTTTAGGGTTATGGAATCCTAGGGAAGTGTTGTCCCTAGCCCGTCATGTAGCGCAAGTTCAGAAGCGCTACATGACAGGTTAGGAACAATCCAGCCATGGTCTCAAAGAGTGCAATTCGTGACTAGGCCAGACCATCCACTAACACGTCCCGTCAGATCAAGGCCTAAGACTTCTAAACCCGTACCCCAATCTGACGTTGTGTTAGCTTGGACAAAGCTAATATCAGATACAACAAGGCATTTACATAGAACATCGATTTATTTATTTTATATCATATCTTGTTCACAACACACAAAATATCATACAAGTAGTGGCATGCCAAGCGAGCAAAAGATACATACTTATAGTCTGAAAACGTCACAAGGAAAAGGATGAAAATCTACACCAGCCGGCCTAACTTCCCGCGACCTCTACGAACTCTACTGGTCACCTGAAAAAAACAAAGAGTAGAGTGATTACTCTACTCTCTATTTGAGTAATCTAGCATTACTCAATGAGTTACAATCCCCAACAAACAAATACAACCCCACGCTATCCCACCCCAAACAATCTAAAGCGAGAAGTTCACCTAAGAGCATAAATCAGTAGTAATAATATAGGAAAATCAGAAATCCGCAGCAGAAAACAATATCGATCAAATTATCGATACTATAAGATAATTGCTAAAGCTTGCAAATCGATATCAGCTTAAACCAGAATTTACCAATCCCTTTATACTAAATAATATATATATCTAACTTGGGCCCTGGTGATGTTAGGTTTCTCCTTCACTATCGGCAACATCCTAACTTCCTACCATGAAGGCCAGAAGAAGGAACTTTCAACTGACCGCGGCCCATAGTCATTCGGGTCACTGCGCGACAGCCCACAGTCCTTTGGGTCACTGCCACATTACACCGTCGTGTAATCACTCAGCCATAGGCCATGACCCCGTCTCTCTGAGTCTTCCCGATCCAGCGAAAATCCTTGAACCCGCCGGGTACGAGGTCCGAAGGAACACTAACTCACCCCTATACATGCCTAGCATTGTGGGTTACACAATGCTGTCGGCCAATATAACTATTACTAAACCCAGTAATATAACCAAGGTTCCAAGTATAATCACAACCAAACACAATCAAATATATTCTAGAATCTAGCACCAAGACTAATTCCAGAATATCTAACTATCCACAACCTAGCAATATCATCTAAGCATTAAACGTTCTCTAACTAACAAATCCACCTAACAATTAGCATGCTACTACGATTCTCAAGCAATACTTAAGCATGCTATCCATTCAATCAATCTAACCTCAACTATTAACTAACCAAACCGTTACTCAATTTAGACCCGGCCTTTTCCCATATCCAACTTCCAAGTAACAGGAACCTGCATGAAAAACAACTCAACAAACAATTGATTATAACTTACTGTTTTTGGTTGACTCATGGCCTTGGCCCCGGACCCGTCTTCTGCAATCCGAACCCTTTCTTGACCTTCCCAAGTAGATCAACGTCAGTACTGATCTTGAGTTGGGCAGAACAGTCTTCAGATGTAGACTCAAATCGAGCAGAGCAACTGTTCTCGCAAACTCTCTAAAACTACCGAAAAGACTCGGAAAGATCAAAACTATAACTTTCTTTCTATTACTTTCTCTCTCACGTTTTTCACTGCTTCAGGTTGTCTGGATGTGTTGAAATAAGCTGGGGTCGTGGGCTATTTATAGGATGCAGCAAGCAATCAGAAGCAAGCTGTGTGGCAGTCTATGTGTCGCTTCGCATGGCTCCTGACGCATCCTTCGCGGCACCTCGTGCTCCACATGTCTCGCTGCATGACCAGGATTTCATGCCAGATGACAACACGCCCCCCCCCCCACTTGTCTGATACACAGCCTGGGTTCATGCAGGTTGACACCACAGCTCACACATGTCGCTCCGCATGGTTCGATTGCAGGTTATGCGGCACCTCGTGCTTCTGTGTGTCACTTTGCATGTTGCCGGTGGGAGAACTAGTCGAGATAGACTAGTTCGCCGGTGGGCGAACTAGTTGCGACTAGTTCACGTTTTACGGCTGTTTCGATTTTTTGCGGTTTCCTAAAACGATTCTCGAGTTTTATAAAACGGCTTTTCGAGTTTTATGAAACGATCTTTGAGTTTTATAAAACGGCTTCTCGAGTTTTATAAAATGATCTTCGAGTTTTATATAACGGCTTCTCGAGTTTTATAAAACTATCTTCGAGTTTTATAAAATGGCTTCTCGAGTTTTGTAAAACGATCTTCGAGTTTTATAAAACGGCTTCTCGAGTTTTATAAAACGATCTTCGAGTTTTATAAAACGGCTTCTCAAGTTTTATAAAACGATCTTCGAGTTTTATAAAATGGCTTCTCGAGTTTTATAAAACGATCTTTGGGTTTTATAAAACGGCTTCTCGAGTTTTATAAAATGATCTTTGGGTTTTATAGAACGGCTTCTCGAGTTTTATAAAACGATCTTTGAGTTTTATAAAATGGCTTCTCCAGTTTTATAAAACGATCTTTGAGTTTTATAAAACGATCTGCGAGTTTCATAAAACGTCTTCTTGTTTTATAAAACGATCTTTGGGTTTTATAAAACTATTCCTTTTATGTTTTTGCGGGGAATTTTGGCTATTGATTCTGTCGTACCGATTTTGACCCCAACAGTTAGCCCCCCAGCTCGTAAGAATCGTGAGGTTCTTGCGAGTGGATTGAGCTTGTTTGGCGTGTTTGGTAAAATTAGGCGGAATTTTAAAGGCCAAAAGTCCAAGGGTGAATAGTAAAATTCTTTCCTATAAGTAGATGGAGTAAAATTTTGAATTCGTTACCCCATCTTCGACAACTTATCCAAGAAATTTTTCTCTCTACTTCCTTTGAAGATCTTCAAACATGTTTTCAGGAAGAAAGACTCGTTCTTTGATTAGCTTTAATTTTTGCAATTCTGAAGGAACGAGCTCGCAGCCTCTAGCTTCAGCTCCGAAAGAAGAGTATTCGTCCCCGTTAATCGATCCGACGGACCGCGAGGCTTTTTGGGCGTTGGGAGATGAGTCGGGGTCCGCTAGGCCTGGGACTTGGGTTCCAGCTTTGTCGGACGTCGATCAAACTTCCGGATATCCTAACTCGGCTCTTTTTGACAGTATCGATTACATGCGCGAATTTGACCGAGTTCCCGAAGCTGTCGAGTTTCGTCTCCCACTTGCCGGGGAGGGCGACAAGGATGCGCCCGAGGGTTTTTTCACATGTTACAACATTTTCTTGCAACAATGCCACTTATGGTTTCCGATCCCGGAAATCATTGTTCATTACCTTCACAGGCTGGGGCTATCGATCACTCAACTGACTCCCCCTGGTTTAAAGCAACTCGTTGGTCTCCTGACGCTAAGTTATGAGCAGGAAAGTACCCTTAACGTCGATCATCTCGAGAGTCTGTTGAAGCCCACGGGACAATCGCAGAGAATCACTATATTCCCTCGTGACGAAATTGTTACGGGCTGCTCAACGTTTTCTACTTCTTGGAAGAAAAATTTCTTCTACGTTCGTATCGACAGTGCGTCGGTCGAGGAGGGTAGCATTCCGTTTTTTACGACCACGTGGGGTCGGAGAGGTATGTGAATCGAGTTCATACGAATCCTCTTCCTCTTTATTTTTTTTTTATTCGTTTCTGTTTTTTCCGCAGTGACCAACCCTTTGCCTCCATATCCCGCGGATCTCCAGAACATCACCACTTCTCTCAAATGTGGTTGAGTCGGTTGGTGCAGTTTTTCTCCGCAACGCGTCCGCCAAGCGGTTGCCCTCTTCCGATCTCGACTCTTTGTGAATTCTCCGATTTATGAAGAAGATCTGTTTATCGGGGAGTTTATTCCGTACGTTCCCTCGATGAGGAGTGGAAAATCAAGCTTCCGAAGGGGTAAAAATCCGGTTGTCGAAGATGATGACTCTGAACGCGCGGCTTCTCTTGACAATATTCTCAAGGACTTCCTTGATAGTCAGAAGGAAGAAGGAGTCTGGACGAAGGAGGGCGGATCATCGACCTCCCATTTTCTGGACATCGACCATGATCAAGTCCCGGAGTTTATTAGGGGGTCTGAGAAGGCCAAGGAGGTACGTGCGTTTATTGTTTTCTTTTTCGAGCAATTTTTTTGATATCGCTTAATTCTTTTCTTTGGTAGGGTTTCCTTGTCATGAGCTGGGCTCTAGACAGCCGTACCGCTGAAGCTCGCCTTGTCGAGTTTCGAGCGAACATGGCTAAAAAAGAAGTTGCTCGTCTTCGGGAAGAGGTCGAGGCCAACTGAGCTGAAGAAGTGGTTGCGAGGGAGGTTGCTCGCGTGAGGGATGAGTGTGCGGCTAGATCTCGTCGTGCCAAGGAGCTCTCCGACCAAAGGATTCGTCGTGCTCGTCGTGTGGGCAAACGAGAGGTTTCCGTGGAGATGAAGGCTCGTCGCGAGCGATTTCCAATCGGTTGTTCGGATGCCGAAGTTGTTCAATGGGCGCATGGTGATTATCGCGAATGTCACGGGATCGTTCATGGGTTATCCCTAACTCAGAACGAAGGGTATTTGTTTGCTAAGGAATTCTCTGTGCGGCGGGAAAGCCTGAATCGGGAAAGAGATATGCAGCCCGAACTCTTCGACCTTAAGGCGCGCATGTGGGATCAATGGAATCCTATTCTGGTGTCGCCGGATTCGGTCGAAGTTGGACCTGGGATCTCGGACGTGGATGGCAAGGTTGACCAGTCCGCGTTTGATGACTTCACTATGTGATGTTCTTGTTTTTATTATTTTGTTGTTGTTTTTCCGGGACTGGCCGTTGGTGGCTTTGAATCCCTACCGCTGGGCGGTATGTACTTGGATGCCTTTAATAAGAAAATATTTTCTAAGTATGAAATTTGTGTTTTGTGTTAGATGTAGAGGGAAGAATACGAGTTGTCATCTCGTATCTAACTCTTTGGTGTAAATCATCCGATTCGTTAACTCGGGAGATTTTGATTTTCGCGAGTGTTTAGATGTGGGCGAAGAGTCATGCCTTTAGGATCTCAATTCATGCCTTGAGACGTTAGCCACCAGTGTGTTGGGTTTAGGGAAAGACCTAGGTTTACTTTCGGATTGGGGCTGTGCGATGACTAGTCGGCTTTCGTTTTACCCGTTGCGATTTTGACCTGACTCCATACCGATTTAGAATCCGCGATAGGTTCTCGGGTAATACGATTCGTATGGTTGGAATCGAGCATCTCACCGGGAACAATTTCTAAGTTGCCCGGAAGTGCTGACCAAAAGTTTGGATTTCTTTTATAGCGCGCTATTTTATACTCGTCGAATGTATGCGGACCGATAGGTCGGTGCGTTTGTTTAGGACGGCTAGCGTGCTCGACGGGGCCAATCGCCGAGCGTTCGTGTTTTTATAGTCGCGGACGGATTGGGGAAATATTTTTCTTTGAGAGTTTAGGCGACGTCTCGCCAGTTCTTTCCGAAAATATTTTGATATGCAAGTTTTTTAGAAAGACGGTAAAATAATTGTTACCGCAGAAGCGATTTTCCGGATTGGTGTTTTTTGATAGTAGCGGAGATATTATAACTTTTTCTTTATTAAAAATTTCGAAAATTTTTCGATTACAAAGCTAAAAGAAATTTTGTAAAAAATTTTGGGAGTATACGAATACTCGTATACTCACCCACTCCCCCCCCCCCCCCCCCCGTTTTGGAAGGCGGGATAGCTGAACTCGTCTTTAGGCGAGCAGCCTACGTATTCCTTTCGGAAATCAAGCCATCTCGTAGTTCTTATTGTTTGCGCGAGTGTGCTTACTCGGCTGTCGCAGACTTCTCGATCGCTTCAGGTGCGGGATCGGTGTCTTTGTCCGGGATTGTCTCCTCCGGTCGAGTGGAAGCGATGGGCGCGGAAACTTCTGGTTTCTCGCCAGTTACTTGCTTTGGGTCGTCTTTTGCGGGCGGTGGCGTGACCTTTGCCCGTTTTGGTTTCACGATTGCTACTGCCAATTGCCTCAGCTTGTGTTCGGCCAGGAAGCAAGATCGCGATTGTCTTTGGTATCCCCAAATTACTGCGACTCCCGTAGGCGTTGGGAATTTGATGCCTAAGTGATACGTGGACAGAACCGCCTTCATGGAACTTATCCAAGGCGTGCCCATGATTACATTGTAGATGGTCGGGAAATGGACTACCGCGAAGTTAACGATTTTTGTAACTTCTTTTGCGGCGACCGGTAACCGGATCGATCCCAGGGTCATTGACGTCTCGCCGGAGAAACTAGTTAGCAGTTTTGGAATCGGCTCGACTTCCGAGAGATCGATTCCCATGTGTGCTAGCGTGTTGCGGAAGATCACGTTGAAAGTACTCCCTGTATCGACCAAGATCCGAGCGACTTCTAAATCGCTTATTACTATGTCGATGACGAGAGGATCGGCGTGAGGTTGGTCGATTCCTCCGGTTTCAGTGTCGTCGAATGAGATCACTCCTTTCGGAGAGTCATCCGTCGGCACCTTCCAACTCGAGCCGGTTTCGGCTTTGCGTTGGTAGGACTTTATAGACGAGACAGTGTCGTTGTAGTATTGCGATTCGCCGATAATCATGTTGATTTTTTGGCGGTTAGCGTTGTTACCCTTCTCGTCTTGTCTTCGTCCGCGTTTTTTGCCTGACTGGTTTCCCTGAGGCGGAGTTTCTGCTCGCGCGTTCCTGTCGCTCTTCGGAAGGCGATCCGAATCGCGGATGAGATCCTTGACACTAAATATCTCGGAAAGTTCTCCTGCGACCAATTTTGTGGCCAGTTTGGCGCCGAGAACTTTGCAGTTCACGGTGGAATGCCCGCGGGTTTGGTGGAGGTCGCAGAAAGAATTCTCGTCGTAATTCGAATTTCTCGTCCACGTGTTACCCGTAGTTTGCCCTTGCTCCGAACCGGAAGTGATGGCGTAGTTATGCGCCCCTTGGAGATCCTGTCCCTCGTGATGGACGAATTTGTCGTTACGAGAGTTCCTCTTTTTCTGCTTCTGCTCGGACGCGTTATCCTTTGCGGATGTTTTCGTCGGTTTGTGTTTCTCGGACAGGATTTTAGTTTCTTCTTTGATGGTTATGAAGTCAGTGGCTTTATGGAGCGCATCCTGAATCGTCCGCGGTTTCTCGAGAGTTATCCACTTGCGGAATTTTGATTTATACCAGAGCGATTTCCTTAACGCGTCGATGGCGGCTTTGTCGCTGATTCCGCTAACCTTAGCCATGACGAGTTTGAATCTGCTCATAAAATTGCGGAAAGATTCGTCCTCCTTCTGCACCAAGCTCCACAGGTCGGCGTCGGAGGTTTCCGGGTTAATGAACATCGAGTACTTCTTCAGGAATTCCGAAGCCAGTCGACGGAAGCTTCCGATCGAATTTCGCCTAAGTTTGGCGAACCATTCGAGCGCGGCTCCTTCTAGGTTTTCGACAAAGAGGCGGCAGTAGCCTGCGTCTTTTTCGTGGTCCTTGAGCTTGGCTCGTCCCATGGTGATCTGGAATGCTTGTAGGTGCGCTTTGGGATCGGACGTCCCGTCGTAAGTCGGCACCTTGAGTTTTCCGGGATCAGGCAGTTTGATCTCGGTTATGCGGGCCGTGAAGGGCGTTTTCCAAGACTCGTACAGTAGCCGATCAATCTCGGGTGCGGCGCTGGTAGCGTGGTGAATCTGAGATTTCACCGCTTTTACCGCTGCGGCCGTTTTGGTGATATACTCGCGGAGATCGCAAATCTCGGTCAGACCGCCAGCAGTTGGCCGAGCTTGTCGGCGTTTGCTGCGAGTGAGTGGAGATCGCTCCTCGGCGGTTTTTGTGTATCGTGCAAAGTCGAGTTCCCCCTCGTCTCCAATAAAAGAACGTTCGGGAGAAGACTCCAGCAGAGGACTTCGAGTCTTTCTTCTCCTAGGATAGACGTCAGCGTCTTCGTCCGATGAATCGGCCTGGTCGCTTGTCTCCAGGTTGACCCTTTCGATGCCATCACCCTCGGTCTCCTGTTCGTGAGTAGGAGGTTTCTCCGATTTGTTCAGCGTCGCGTCAGGATTGTCTTTTCCGGATTCCTTTGCCGGTAAGTTACCCTGCTCGGTTCTGGGACGATCCGTAGGAGCGCCAAAGTCGAGCCTCCTTCGCGAATCTTAGTAGTCCCGTGGGGGCGAATTGCTCCGGTTTTTGCGGTTACGGTCTCTACCCGTTTCGCGAGCGAACCAATGAGCTTTTCCTGCTCGCTTATAATTTTTTGTTAAAATCGGAAAGCATCTTCTCGAGGGTCTCGGCGTTAGCGTTTGTAGCGTTGGCCGCAGACGCTCCTTGTGGTGGTTGTGTTTCAACGTAATCGTGGTCGTTGCGAGTTTGGTTGTCACCGGTCATCGTTTCTTTGTTGGACATGTTGCGGCTTCGGTGTAAGGTCGATCCGACCCCCCCCCCTCCTTCTAGCGCCAAACTGTGGGAACCGAAATCCACCTACTGTCAAATAATCGTAAATAAGGAAACTTCGGGAAAACCCTAAGTTTCCAGAGGAACCGGCTATCTGCAGAACCGCACAACGAAGATTAAGATAAGGATAAACTTAGAATTATTAAAAGAATAAACAAAAATCGAGAGCAAAGAGGTTCTTATTCCGAATCTGCGTAGAACTGGTACAAAAAGAGTGGCCGAAAAGCTTAAGAACGAAAAATCCTAATTGAGACGCAGCTCGCTAACAGAAAACGGAAATATTCCTAAATGCTAATTTTGGTGGTGAGAGCTCTGAAAATCGTGTCCCTTGCTTCTGCCCTAGACCTTTTATTTATATACTTCTCGCCTTGGCCATTCGGTGTTTCCATTTCGCCCAAATTTGACTAAATCGGGAATCTTCCATTTTTCTCGATCTTTCCAGGGCCCATGTTAGAGTGTTGTGTTGAGTTAGAGTGTTGAGTCGAGTTTAGGGTTATGGAACCCTAGGGTAAGTGTAACACTGATATACAGTGTTACGCATTAGATCGAGTCGTGATTAGTTAGAATATTATTATTGTGATATTGGTGATTGATTTGTTTTGCAGGTTATGGGTTAGACTTGGTGTTTGTTTGGTTAGTGTAGACCCAACGTTGGCATGTATTGTTTGAGTGATTGCTTGTGAAGGGTGGTGGATATTGAAGTTATGCGGTATCATTGATTGGCCGATCATGTTCTTGTCTGATTGTTGGTCGACCATTTAATGATACTTGTATAGTCTAAGTGTCTAACACTACATGAGTACTGAACTCAGACGTATACATGGTTAACTAGGGATTGGTTGTGTAGCCTTAGCTTTGATTGCATGCTTAGGATAGATTGAGTGTTATTTTTGGATTGTCTTGGTTAGTTATTAGGTTGCGGGTAGAGGCCGCCAACTCACTGAGTAACATTAGGTTACTCATCCAACTCCGTTGTCCTTTTTGTAGGTATCTTTAGATATGGATGACCGTGATAGCATGGATCTGGACGTTAGGACCACCGGGGTAGATTTTCATGCCTTTTGTATACGGTATTGTGTTATGTGTTTAGTTGACTCGTTTTGGCATTAGGCCGGGCCCAGTCTTAAATTATTTAGTGTATGAATATTTCTTAAATCAATAAAGTATTTGTTTTATATGCGCATCATGAGTACTCTGATATTTGACTAGTCCGGTCTAACACAACGTTAGGTCGTGGTACGGGTTGAAAAGCCTTAGGCCCTGATCTAACGGAACCGTTAACCCCGGGTATGGGTTCAAAAGCCTGAAGATAACGGGACGTGTTAGTGGGCGAACTGGGCTAGGTTGTGGATTAAGTTCTGCGACTTTTGAACATATTGTCCCTAGCCCGTCATGTAATACTTCCGGACCATGGTGTTGGGTTGGACGGTCAGTCATGTTCTTGTTTGATTGTTGGCTGGCCGGTTGGCCTTTCATCTCCAACCCTTGGTGTGGGTCGGTCCGTCGGTCATGTTCTTGTTTGATTGTTGGCCGGTTGTTCGACCTATGTCTAGGACGGTTCGGGGGTGTTACAAGCAGGGCCTTAGAGAGGCGCAGAGCCTTGGAGAGGAACAGAGCCTTGGAGAGGCGTAGGGCCTTGGAGAGGCGCAAGGCCTTGGAGAGGTTTGAATTCCGATTGGAATTTAGGATAGATATTGATTGAGTTCCACTTGGAACTTAGGATAGATCGAGTAGCATATAGAGTAGAATTATCACACTATTGCATGATAGAGTCCTTAGGGTTATTTTATTTATAGAACCGGACTCAGCTTAGCACGGGCTAAGTCGAGATTAAATGGAATTAAGACTGAGTTAATAACTTGACTAGGACTAGGGCTAGGATGCATCATGTTTTCTATTCTTGCGTGTTGATATGGTTGAGTGTAGGTTCCCCTTATCTTTTGAAGATAGTTTCATAGCAGGACGCTGAACTATCTGGGTAACGGTTTGATTGAATTGATTGATGCTTGCTTGTTTATATAATGCTTGTTGATTGAGGTTAGTCAGCTCTTGGTAAGGGAGTGACTAACCGGTTGAGTTGCTATTTGTTAAGTATGTTTGTTTACTTGTTTAGATGTTAGTACTAAGTGTCCTAGGCCATATAGGCCGGACTACTGGTACTATTGGTTAGTGTTGAGTCTAGATAATATCGCTAGGTTGTGGATAGTTAGGTTCTGGAATCTATGTCCTTAGGCTAGGTTTTGGAATAAGTTTTTGTTTAGGTTGTTAAGTGTGTGTTGCCGACAGCATGTGTGCAACCCGCCCATGCTAGGCTTGTTTAGGGGTGATTAGTGTTTCCTCGCCCTCGTATTCAGCAGGTTCAAGGAAACCCCTTATTCGTTGGATTGGGACGACTCAGATAGACGGGGTCATGGCCTATGGCTGAGTATTACACGACGGTGTAATGTGGCAGTGACCCGATGGACTGTAGGCTGTCGCGCAGTGACCCGAATGACTGTGGGCCGCGGTCGGTTAAAAGTTCCTTCTTCCGGCCTTTGTGGTAGGGAGTTAGGATGTTGCCGATGTTGAGGGGGGAACACGAAGTCACCAGGGCCCAGGTTAGAGTGTCGAGTTTTAGTGTTGTGTCGAGTTTAGGGTTATGGAACCCTAGGGAAGTGTAACACTAATATACAGTGTTACGCATTAGATCGAGTCGTGTTTAGTTAGAATATTTTTATTGTGATATTGGTGATTGATTTCTTTGCAGGTTTCTAACATTGAGTCTTAATTCCGGGTTAGGTACCGGATTAGGCTTGATGTCTATTTGTTGTGTTGACCTGAAGTTAGATGTTATATTGTTTGGGGGATTGCTTGTGAATGGTGGTGGATATTAAAGCTATGTGGTATCATTGGTTGGCCGATCATGTTCTTGTATGATTGTTGGTCGACCGATTAATGATGCTTGTATAGTCTAGGTGTCTATGGGAACCGAAATCCACACTGTCAATTTTCCGTCAAATATGGAAACTTAGGATGAAACCCTAATTTTCCCGAGGTCTTGGATCTCTGCGAAAATCACTAAAACAAACGAGTTTAAAAGAATATGGATGAACAATGAAGAATAAAGAGTAAGAATTTGAATGAGAGTTTTTATTGAATTAGAATCGACAACTGTTACAAGAAGAATTGAAGAACTTAGACGCCGAAACGTTCTAAGGATCTGAATTGCTAGTCTAAACGCTAAGTCCTAAACTCCTAAGCTAACAGCCGTCTTTTCTGGGTCTGATTTCGTCCCTCCCTTCTGCCCTACGCCTCTAGTTTATATACTCCTTGCCTTGACGGTTCGATCTTTCCATTTTGCCGGATTTGAGTATTTCGGGAATCTTCCATTTTTCTCGATCCTTCCTTTTCTTCCGCGGAAATCTTCTATTTATCTTCAAACTTGCCTTTATTCTCTTTCTGCGAGTAAACCGTAAAAACGTTATCAAATCTATGGGTTAGATTCCATTGAAATCGCGAGATGGGTTTTTATTGCGTTTTAGGTCCTTCCGGGCCGTTTTGCGATAAAAACCGTTTTCCGACTTTTTACGGGATCGTTTCCTGATCTGACGTCGTCTTTAATAAATTACTCGAGTTAATCGCGAAGTTTTACGATTTACTCGACTTTTTATTAAAAACACGTTTTTTACGACTTATTCGGCGTTTTTTTATTAAAAAGCGCGTTTTTTACGAATTACTCGGCGTTTTTTATTAAAAAGCGCGTTTTTATGATTTTAACGAGAAATCTCGAATAAATCGTATCGTTTAGGCAATGTTCGGTGTTTCGTTTAACCGTTGCCGTTTTATACGACTTTCTCGAGTTCTTTCCGAGAAAGCGAAGTTTTACGATTTTTATCGTAAAACTCGAACGATAAGTCGGATCGATATGGAACGAGAGACGTTTTAGCCGTAGTTTATAATGTGATCGTGTCGAAAGACGTAAGTTTTAAATCGGGGATGCGGGAAATCGAGGCGCGGGATGTCCGAGAAGTTTTTAGTTCGCCGATGGGCGAACTAGTGGGGTGATTTTTAGTTCTCCCATCGGCGAACTAAGCCGGGACCGGCTTAGTTCACCGATGGGCGAACTAGTGGAGTGTCCTTAGTTCGCCGATGGGCGAACTAGTCGTGACTAGTTCACGTTTACGGCTTTTTCGGTTTTTTGCGATCTCGTAAAACGATTCTCGAATTTTATAAAACGATTCTTCGAATTTTATAAAACGATTCTTCGAGTTTTATAAAATGATTCTCGAATTTTATAAAATGATTCTCGAGTTTTATAAAACGATTCTCGAGTTTTATAAAACGATTCTCGAGTTTTATAAAACGATTCTCGAGTTTTATAAAACGATTCTCGAGTTTTATAAGACTATTCTCGAGTTTTATAAAACGATTCTCGAGTTTTATAAAACGATTCTCGAGTTTTATAAAACGATTCTTGAGTTTTATAAAACGATTCTCGAGTTTTATAAAACGATTCTCGAGTTTTATAAAACGATTCTCGAGTTTGTTTTATAAAACGATTCTCGAGTTTTATAAAACGATTCTCGAGTTTTATAAAACGATTCTCGAGTTTTATAAAACGGTTCTCGAGTTTTACAAAACGATTCTCAAGTTTTATAAAACGATTCTCGAGTTTTATAAAACGATTCTCGAGTTTTATAAAGCGATTCTCGAGTTTTATAAAACGATTCTAGAGTTTTATAAAACGATTCTCGAGTTTTATAAAACGACTCTGAGTTTTATAAAATCACTTTTGCGGAAAGTAATGATCTCCCTTTTACAGAAGCTATCGCAGACTTTGATTTCGAGAGTACGATTTTCGACACCAACAGTTAGCCCCCCAGTCCGCAATTTCTTGAGGAAATTTTACGGTCGGATGAAGTTAGGTTTTAATCGGAATCTACGGCTGAGATTCGTCTTATTGCGAGGGAGAGCTCTCCTTTTTCTATAAGTAGTGGATCATTAATTCTCATATCTTCCATCTTTCAAGTTTCTCTCCAACTTCTCTCTAGGAAAATTCTTAAGATGTCTTCTTCCCAAGGTGATCAGCAAAACCGTGAGGTCCCATCCGGCGACAATCCTCCGGCATATCCGCAGGATGCTTGGCTTTCCGAGTTTCTCTTGTTTCAAGATGAGATGGATCGTAGCGACGCTGAGGAAGATGCCGTGTCAAGCGACGTACCTCCAGTGGATTCGTCCGTTCTTGCAAGAGAAGTCAAGGCTATTTTGGACGAAACGGCGGATGCGGTAGTGGGCTCCTCGGCGGGTATTGCCACTGAACTGTCGAGTGCGCCTCTCCTTGTAGCCGAAAACGTCACTGTTTCCGCTGAGGTCGGACTAGCCGTAGCCCCCACCATGACAGAGTCAGTTGTGTCTCCAGCCGTGATCGAACCGGTCGTGGCTCCTTCCGCCGTTGAATCAGTTACGACTCCTGCCGCAGTTAAACCGGCTGCAGCTCCCACTGCGGTTGATCCAGTTACGATTCTGGGACCTCCTGCTCCGGCTAAGAGGGTGATTGTCTTGGGACTTCCGGCGCTTAGTGCGACGCTGCCTGCTTCAGCGAAGGGCCGCAAGAGAACTCGTCCGAACCCAGATGCTCCTGCGAGGAAGAGAGCCGTGAAGGGTTCCAAGACCGGGGATTCGTCTAGCAAGACACCGAGCATGATGTCGATATCGCAGCAACGCACCAAGGTACGGGTTCGCAATCATATGTTTTTAAAGATTATGTTCGCAGCTGATCATCTTTCTTGGTTTTTCTTTTTTAGTTTGTTTCGTTGATCGATGGGATGATCAAAGAGTGCGGGTCCGAAGTTGAGCATTTAGCCAAAGAGTTAGCCGAGTCGCGGGCGAGGTCGGCTCAGCTCGAAGGGAAACTGAAATCGATAGAAGAAGTGCATTCCGCGGAAATGTCTCGACTCGAAGCTCGGATTAGCGACCTGGATCGTGACCTTGGAAGGACCGCGGTTTCCTTGATCAAAGCGAAGGATGAGAAGAAGTCCAAGGCTTCGGAGCTGCGCAGACTTCAGCGCAAGATGAAGAGTTTCGAGGAGTCAGCTGCCCGTGTGACGGAAAGGTTTATTCCTGTCGAGGGGAGCGATTCCGATCCGATTCTTGCTGCTGAAGACGTATCTCAGCCTGACGCGGATAAGGGTGACGACCCAGACGGTGCTATCGAGGGTGAAGGTAATGCGATGGATGAAGATGAGGCTCCGTATGCGGAGATTGTTTGAAGTCATAGTCTCTTATGAGACTTTTTAAAATTAGATTTTATTTATTTGGCCGAGTGCGGCCTTTGTACTCGTTTGGGACTGGCCTTCTATGGCTTCGAATCCCCTGTTGCTTCGGCAACTTTTTATTTTCGTAATGAATAATCGGTTTTATTTGAATTTTCTGATTTGAGTTGACGTTGTGGGAGGTCCGCGAGTTGTTGTCTCGCATTCCGTTCCCTTTGTAGATCGCCTTGTTCGTTTGCTCGTTTTAGGATTTTTAGTAAATCGAGTGTGCGTTTAGATATAGACGAAGAGACATGCCTTTAGGATCTCGATTCATGCCTTGAGACGTTAGCGACCAGTGTGCTGGGTTTAGGGCAAGACCTAGGTTTACTTTCGGATTAAGGCTGTGTGATGACTCGTTGGCTTTCGTTTTGCCTGTTGCGATTTTAACCTGATTCCATACCGATTTAGAATCCGCGATATGTTCTCGGCTTATACGATTCGTCTGGTTGGAATCGAGCATCTCACCGGGAAAAATCCCGGAAGTGCTGACCAAAAGTTTGGATTTCTTTTATAGCGCTATTACCCTTGTGTCGGGTGTTCGAGAGCTATCTCTGCGAGATAACTAAAGTTTGTTTAAGACTGTTGCGAGTTCGTTGTGATCAGCAACGAACTATTTTTAACTGATAGATGTTTGCGCAGTTTGGGCCTTCGCGAAGGATAAGTATATTAAGAAGTTTTGCGTATTTATAGTCGTGGATGGACTGTTTCGGCGAGGAACGTTTTTTTCGAACATTGGCGACGTCTCGCTATATTCAGAATTTCGTTTTTTCTTTCGATGCGTTTGCTGAAAAAGTTTGAGAAATTTATCGTTTTGAAATTTTGGGAGTATACGAGTATACGTATACTCACCTACTCCCCCCCTTTTTGAACGAGGGGGACAGCTGGTCTTATCTTGCGACAAGATGCCTACGTACCCTGTCGAGGGGATCAAGCCGTCTCGTAGTTCAGTATTCTGCGGGCGTGCCCCCTAGTGATAATATTTTTTGAGGTGCATCGCGTTCCAGGATCTGGGAATTTTGACGCCCTGCATGTTTGCGATTTCGTATGCTCCGGGTCGGACTACTTTTATGACCTTGTACGGTCCTTCCCAGTTTGCTCCTAGTTTACCGGCATTTCGTTCTGCGGTGTTCTGGAAGACTTTTCATAAGACTAGCTCACCTTCGTGAAATCTGCGGTTACGTACGTTTGCGTTATAGTACTTGGCGGCCGCTTGCTGATAATTTTGAATTCGAACGAGTGCCTGATCCCGCCATTCGTTAATCAGGTCGAGTTCGTCGAGAAGCATTAAGTTGTTTGCCTCTTCTCTTTCCGGGAGCACTCTCCTGCGTACTCCTGGGAACTCGACTTCTGCGGGAATCATGCATTCCGTTCCGTATACGAGGGCGAAAGGAGTTTCGCCCGTTGCTCGCCTCGGGGTTGTGCGGTGCGACCACAAAACTCCTTCGAGTTCTTCGGCCCATTTTCCCTTTTTGGCGTCGAGGCGTTTCTTGAGGCTGTCGAGGATCGTTTTATTAATAGTTTCGGCTTGCCCGTTGCCTTGAGGATATCTTGGAGTCGATTTTGTTAATCGTATTTTCCATTTTTCGCAAAAGGCTTCGAATCTAGTCGAGATAAATTGAGATCCATTGTCTGTCACGATTTCGTATGGTACTCCGTGTCTACAGACTATGTTTCTCCATACGAAACTTTCTACCTGGGCGTCTTTGATACTCGCGTAAGAATCGGCTTCGACCCATTTAGAGAAGAAATCGGTCAGAACAAGAAGGAAGCGTTTTTGTTTTGACGCGTGCATTGGCCCGACTATATCCATTGACCACCGCATGAACGGATACGGTGCCGAGATAGACGAAAGGATCTCGGCGGGTTGGTGAATAGTCGGAGCGTGCCGCTGACATTTCTCGCATTTTCGCGAAAAAACCTCGCAATCTTTTACCATCGTTGGCCAGAAATATCTGTGGCGCTTGATTTTTATTGCGAGGGATCTTCCGCCAGAATGGTTTCCGCAAGATCCGGAATGCACTTCCTGCATAACCTGCCGCGCTTTCTCCCCTTGGACGCAAGTCATCAGTGGTCCGGAGAACCTCCATTTGTAAAGTTCTCCATCCATTACGACGTACCGTGCGGCCTGGGTTTTTATCTTTCGGGCCGCCCATTTTTCTGACGGAAGTTCTCCGTTGGTTATGTATGCGAGGATTGTTTCCATCCACGGACGATTGAATCCGTAATCGGACTGATCTTCGACCGGGTGGTCTTCCTCCACATCGTCTTCTGGTTCGTCGATCAGATTTATGACTATGGGCGGTCCGATGCTCGGGTGTTCGATAAATTCAACGGGAATTACCTTGCTCATACCAGGATCCGAGCTGGATGCTAGGGCAGCCAAAGCGTCTGCCTGGGCGTTTTCTGCTCGGGGAATTCTAGTCAAAGCGAATTGATCAAACTTCTGAGTTAGATCTTTTAGCAAGATCAGATACGCTTCCATTCTTTCGTCCCTCGCTTCGTATTGCCCACTAAATTGGCTAGCCACTAGTTGGGAATCGCAGTATGCGTGAAGGTTACGAATTTTCAGTCCGTGAGCTAATCGTAGTCCTGCGATCAAGGCCTCATACTCGGCTTCGTTGTTTGAAGCGTGGAAAATCAATCGGAACGATTGTTCCAATACTTCTCCCGTTGGGGATGCAAGTCGGATGCCAATCCCAGAACCTTGTTTGGACGAGGATCCGTCAACGTACAAGATCCAGGTCGAGTTCGACTCTTGGCTGGACGTACTTCCCGTCGGGAGTTCCACTATGAAGTCTGCGAGCACTTGTGATTTTGCGCAAGTCTTCGAGCGATATTCGATATCGTACTCGCTCAGCTCGATCGCCCATTTTGCCAACCTTCCCGACTGGCTGGGACTGTGCAAAATGGTGCGGAGAGGGAACGAAGTGGGAACGACGATGGTGTGAGATTGGAAATACGGTCTAAGCTTCCTTGCGGACATGACCACGGCCAAAGCCAATTTCTCCATCATCGGATATCACGTCTCCGCGTCCAGTAGTGTCTTACTTACGTAGAAGATTGGCTTTTGTTCGCCGCGTTCTTCCCGGATAAGGACGCCACTTACGGTGGTCGTTGATACTGCGATATAGAGGAATAATGGTTCTCCTTCTACGGGTTTCGCGAGTACTGGCGGGGTAGCTAGGTAATGTTTCAGCTGTTGGAAAGCCTTCTCGCATTCCTCCGACCATTCGAACTTTTTATTTCCCTTTAATGTCTCGTAGAAAGGTAGACATTTGTCCGTTGATCGCGAGATAAAACGGTTAAGTGCTGCGATTCTGCCGGTCAGTCTTTGTACTTCGCGTTTCGTCCTGGGAGAAACCATCTCTATCAGTGCCGTAATTTTTTTCGGGTTAGCCTCGATTCCGCGGTAAGTGACGAGGTACCCTAGAAATTCTCCGGACGCAACGGCAAATCGACACTTTGCCGGGTTCAACTTCATGTTATGAAGGTTGAGCCTCTCGAAACATTCCTGGAGGTGTACGACGTGGTCTTGCTCTTTGAGCGATTTCACGAGCATATCGTCGATGTACACTTCCATTGTT
>CAKOAT010567376.1:0-17003 GCA_932364175.1 Eruca vesicaria subsp. sativa
AGGTTAGGTTAGGATTGGGGAGAAGACAATCGTGGGCTGAATCCCTTAAGAACTTAGAGAATGAATACGTTGTTTATATTGATGTTTGGTAATAAAAGAGTTTACAAAGATGATCCTTGATCTGAATACAAAGAACAATGGAGAATGAATAAGAACAAAGTGTATTGGAGTCTCTCTCTCTAGAATGAGTCCGAATCCCTTTCTCTGATCTCTTCTTTCCTTTATATAGCACTAGGTCACGTCCAACTTCTCCCGACGAAGCCTCCGTGATTATCTCCATGAGTTGCGGGATTCGCAACAGCTTCCACTTGACTAAGTCTTGCACGTCTCTCCGGAGCTGTTTCTTGCTAACTGTTTTGAAAATGAGGTCCCGAGTCTTTTGTTCGTGACCTGTTTTCACCGATAGGTAACGGTTTCATGTGGTCCTCATTTGAGGGGAAGCTTCCTGATGAGCTCGTAATGCTTTACAAACGGTTTCTACTATTCGGCCCATTAATTCAGCTAACNCTCCGGAGCTGTTTCTTGCTAACTGTTTTGAAAATGAGGTCCCGAGTCTTTTGTTCGTGACCTGTTTTCACCGATAGGTAACGGTTTCATGTGGTCCTCATTTGAGGGGAAGCTTCCTGATGAGCTCGTAATGCTTTACAAACGGTTTCTACTATTCGGCCCATTAATTCAGCTAACGGGCTAAATTCGGGCCCAACAAACCTCCTATCCAAAAGTTCTAAAAACAAATTTTTAGAATTTTTGGATAAGGGTTCTACACTATTTTTAGAATCCACATCTACATATATAAATATATAAATATACAATTTTTAGAACTCCAATAGGTAGATACATATGGTGCTCTGAGAAAACTGTGTTTCAAACATATTTTTCATCTAACGACAATGAATTCTGATTTATTAATAAAATTTAAGAACAAATTTTAAAGGTAAATCTATATTATTTTACACAAATTTAGAAAAACAAATAAATACTTCCGTCTCTGTTTACCTCCTCTATATATTGCAAAACAAACTGGATACTTTTTACACAAACAAAGCTGATCCCATCTTAATAAACTAATGAGATGAGTTACGTTCATCGTCTGACGATGAAGAAGACGAAGAAGAAGATTGCTTTCGTCCGAATAGTCCAGGCAGAGGTTGTGGCAGCATTGGATTCACAGGAACTGGAAACTTGTGAGCAGAACTAACCATTGTTCTTTCGTTTATCATCCCAACTTCTTTGCAGACTCTGTCCACTACTCCGAGGAAGTCTCTAACCACCAAGAATATCCTAAACGGATGCGCTTCTTCTTTCGCCGAGTTCCCATGGAAATACTCTGTGATTTCTTTCACAAGAGATAAAGCTACGCTCTCTTGAGCTTGTACTCTGATGATATCTTCTTCAGCTCTTTTCAGAAACGTGTTCATCGATTCCAAGAATCTCTCACTACTGCTGCTGCTTTCCTCTGTGATTGTTGATTGGATTTGGATAGCTTCGTTGATCTTGGAAATGCCTTGAGAAAGCTTAGAGACGTAGCTGCTTAGTACTTCTGAGTCCATCGCAGCAGCTTTCTTGACGTTACTAAGCTCTGAAGATAGACTTGATACTACTTGGAGGCCGAGTTTCCTGCATTTGATGTCATCCGCTTGTGTATTGTTATCACCTGAGAGACGTGTGCCTTCTGCTCTGATTATCTCTTGAACAACGAAATGCAAGAGAGTTGTTTTCCCATCTGCGCCTTTGACATCGACCAGCTTGAGGAGCGTGTCGAGCTTGAACGCATGTGCATCGCCTCGGTTCGTCCCAACGTTCATGCGGTTTCCTGTTTTCAGAACCGCTTCTAGAAGCTTTAAGAACATCCTGCTGTTCCTCAGTTCCTCACAAGCAGCCTACCCATAAAATGTGTATGAAGTCATGATTCGTTACAAATACAATGGTAACAAGAGAGAGAAAAGATAGCTTTGCTTTATACATACCTCAAGAGTCTCAAAAGAGTTCTTCAGGTATTCAACCTCGGACTCAAAGTTAGCTACATAGAGCATGGCGTCAACTCTTTTAAAGGCAAAAGGGATGTCTAGCATTGCCTTAAGGAACTTCTCAGCATGTCCAAGCTTTACAGGCGAATCATCCTTGTACTCTTTTAACTTGCGCTCTTCGTCTTTTGTTGGTGCCATCTTGAGTAAGCTCTCAAGAAGTTCAGTCCCAAGTGTTTCAGCATTGCCTGAAAGCATAACAAAGAACAAAATATAACACCAATCGTTCAGGACATCAAATTCTCAGATCATAGCTAAACAAACCCAAAGGAACTCATGTTTTGAAGATCAAAGGAGACTAAGTATCTGAGAGCATAGGTTACCTTCAAGAAGAGCTTCACAAACTTCTTCAATAGTGACATTAAGTGCGCGAAGCAGGATAGCAATATTCTGAGCCTTCTTAGGGTCCAAGACTCTGTTCTCTTGGTTCGGGCTCGGGAGAGCACATCTTGGAGTTGTCTGGCTCTGGTTTGGTTTGGAGTCTAACGACTTCGCAACAAACAACGTTTCAATCATCTCTTCATCTAATCTGCACAACCACACCAATAATATCAACAACCATTCTCTCAAATAAAAAACATACTGTCCTAAAGAAACCATGACATTAACTCACTTGAAGGAGCTTGACCGAAGCTGATCCCAGACCATCTCTCGGTCCGAACTTGCTCTGACTTTATCCCAATGTAACGCCTTTAGCTTCGGCTTAGGAGTTTCCTCTGCAGGCTCATTAGCACTAACCGTCTCTCTTTGAGTCTCTTCTGGTGAAGTCTTTGGAATGTTTTCAGATGGGACCACAAAAGGATGTGAAGGCGGCGTGAGAGAAGGTGGCCTAGACGCCTTATAAGTCACCTGATTCCGTCGTGCCCATGTCGGTGGAGGTGGCGGTGGAGGTGGTGGTGGCACTCGTGAAGCTTCAGACGCAGCAGACACAGTAGGAGGCTGTATGATTTGAGATGAGATGTTGGAGATTCTCGGAGACACATCTAAGCTATGACTAAAGTCTCTATCTGGCGAAGATGAAAGAGACGACGACGAGGCAGACTCTGGATTGTGAGAAGGTTGTAACGCATCTAAACCTTGTCCCGGAGAAGAGAGTAACTGAGACTGCAATCCTTGCCTGAGATTGCTCATGAACGCCGGTAACACCTCGGGAGACTTCTGGAAGCATCGGTACGGTGACGTGGAAGCGGAAGAGTGCGCAGGAGATCGCAAGTACGCTTCTGGAGTATCGTTAGGTCGTCTCTCCGGGGACGTTGAAGCAGATGACCGTGAAGAGAGATTCAGGAGAGTGTTTTCTTCTTTGTTCTCTCTTTCTGGCGAAGTCGTGAGAGACGTAACCGTAGGAGATCTCGTGATTTGACCTAATCCTCCTCCTCCTTGTGCGTTTTTCGCCGGCGATAAAGAAGCTAACGACGGAGACCTCACGAATCTGAAGTCAGTTATCTTTCCCGGGGATGATTCAGAGGTTCCTAGAGAAGTCTTCAACGGCGGCTCTGGTGCTGAGATTACAGTTTCTTTAGGTTCGGATCTCTTCGGACTCATCGAGGGAGAAATGCTGATGAAAGTAGATCTCCCTGGTGACCCTGAGCTTGACGAAGAGCAGGAGATAGTGTCGTTATTCACAGATCTAACGTTTTTTTGATCCGGAACCGATCCGACCCGGGTTAACGTCTCCCGCCCGCTCGCTGAGCCTCTGGGAGAGTAAAACTCTTCCTCTTCCTCCTCTCCTATTGATCCAACCTCTAGACGGAAGCTTCGTTTCATGAGAGGAGGAAGAGGCTGGAGATCTGGAGATTCAAGCTTCCTTGAGCTCGAACCGTTATTGCTCCGATTACTACTCACGGATTGATCCTCAACTCCTCTCGGATTCGCCATCGTTCCCAAGTAAAGAAACTCTGAGCTAGTGTTGGCTGAGCTCCTCGTTGTCCTCTGCTTACTAACTCTACCCTCAGCATTGCGCCGTCCTGAAGGCGCAGCTGTTTGAGGAGGAGCGGGAGGGTAGACTCTTCGGCTACTGTCGGTAGTCCACGTCTTGCTATCATCCGGTACGTTACTCTCGTTACTTCTTCCTCTTCTTCGTCGACGCCAATAGAGCAAGGCGATTAGGGCGGCGACTAGAGCGGCGGAGGTGACGGCGGAGATTGCGGCGATGAGGAGCTTTTTGGAGTTGGGAGGAGATTTGGTGGCGTGAGGGACGATGAGAGAGGAGATGTTTGCGGGGAAGGAGGCGTAGGATGCTGGAGAAGGAGGAGGAGGAGGTGAAGGGTATGTAGGGAAGAAAGGAGGTGAAGTGGCGTCTGGAGGAGTGGTGGAGGAGAAAGGAAGCTTAGGAAGGGGAGGTGATTGAGGAGGTGACGGTGGTGGAGAGTCTACGGGGAAGAAAGGCTCGTGGAGGACTCGGCGGTCAGCGAGAACGGAGGAGAAGAGGAAGTAGAAGAACAATAAGAAGAGCATTGTGTTCTTCTTTCTTCTTTTTTTTTCTCAGTGAATGAGATCTGATACTGTAGTGACTTCTCTCTCTTTCTCTTTCTCTTTCGCTTTCTTTCTGTTTATTTTCTTTTTGTTTAGAAATATTTTTGGAGAGTGGTGGATCCAGCTAAGATTTTGCTGATAATGGTCGAAATCTTCTTCACTCTTTTTTTTTTTTGGGGTTCGTTTTTTTTTTTACTTATGGTGAGAGAGTGTAAAGAGAGGAAATAGCAGAGAAGCCAAAAGAGCTGATGGGAAAGAGAGTGGTTAATGATTCCTCTTACACGTAAGTAGGGCCTGCTTTTTCTGACCATGACTAGTTAGGTTTTGACACGTGTACAAGACGTGGACTTTGTAATAGCGTTGGTTTACTACCGCGTTGAGTGTACACACTGCACAGAGCACAGTGCAATGCAAGTTGTTTTATTCTATAAGGTTTGTAAATTATCTATTACTATTTCTTACGGCAGTGATCAAATACTAAGTACGTGCTTAAGAATTAGAGCATCGTTATATGTTACAAAGATTAAATTTACATTATAAAAAAATAAAGCATTAATGATACATGTCAAAAGGAGTTTCTCATTTCTTGAAACTTTTCATCTGACAATAGTATTTTTTTTTCTTTTTGTTTTGCTTTTCTTTTTCTATTTATTGGTGTTCTTTGTTTTAATTATGAAAAACCGAATGAAAACTCATTAATAATGCTCTTGTGGATTTAAATATAAAATGATGGTGTATTACTGTTTGAGGAAGTGGGTGTGTTGTGCGAATTGTTTTTTTCTTTTACCGACACTTCTCTAAATGGTCGGTTCATGCTTCCCCGAGATGCTTTGGATGCCAAATGTTGGATTAAAGATTACGAGTTTTGGTGCAAGTACAATATATGACTTTCAGCCAGTCAATGCTACTGAATACATTTACAGTTTTTTTTCAAGTCGTCCATTATAAATTTTACCAGCTCAATTGGAAAGAACATTTAATCATTATTCCAGAGATCTGCAGTTTGAGTGACCAATATTATTGTTGACCAATATTATTGTTTTGGGCATAGGAGGATTATGAGTTTTGATCCCCAACCCTCCTGGTACTAAAATAAATAAATAATAATAATTTTCACCATTTGTTTTAAATTTTACTGATAAGTTCTTAAAAATGTTTCGATTACCACGAATTTATGAATTAACTCGTTTTTAATAATTTAATAATGGTAAACATAACTGATTAGACAAGTTGCTAGAGTTGTCATTATTCGTAGAACAACTCCGTTCCTTAATGATCCATATTTTAGAAAAATATTTTGTTTCTAAAAGATTCATATTTTACATTTTCAATGTATGTAATAATGGTAAATTGTAAACTTCAAAAACATTAATTATGTTTACTGAATTTTGATTGGTTAAAAATCATAAGAAATAACTAAACACATAAAATAATGCATTTATCAAAATTTTAAGTGTTTTCTTAATAAGTGTGAAAATTCTAAAACATGGATTATTTAGGAACAGAGTGAGTATTAATGACCGTTAGATTAGAGGAAAGATTTGATCCAAACAAAAAAAAAAAGATTAGAGGAAAGCAACGTTAATGGTTCGCCAAACGAAACAACGCCACAATAATGCAACCAAAGAACTAGTATAATCGAGTAAGTGATCATTTGTTGGTAGACTCTAACGGCAGTGTATGCACCATGCTTGTAGGAACAGACCGGTCACATTTCATTATGCGCATCAGTCGGTTCAACCCTTTTTTACCTAAATCTGACAAACAAAATATGATAAAAAGTTGAATTGAAATGTATGAAGCTTACAAGTAGTCTCTAATTCTGATTATTGTGATCTGTCTATTCCTCGCAAGTTTAACGATCATTTTGCAATGTATGAAGCTTTAACTGAATTTTCCCAAGTTTATTATTTATTTTCCACCAAATATGGTATAGAACAGCCGGAACACATATCTCAACAAAATATAATTGTGTACATTAATTTAAGCTTTGCAACTAATGAGGTGCATCAAATTAAATAAGATAATCTCCGTTTGAAGATGACAGAATGAAGTGGAATTGTAGTCTTCAGCAAACGTAACATCTACTATAAGCTAATTAGGTTACTGAAATTGGAAGTTTTGAAGTTTTTTTGTCAATGATCTACTCAAAGACGGTTGGGTTTAAAGTTCAAACAAGAATCCGTTGAGATGACTGTTATATGCTTGTCAAAGAACATTGTGCATCATATAGGTGTTTAAGGGTATCGGTCAAATTCACTTTAAAAGGAAAATGGTTGTATTTGGAGAAATGTAAGTATTTAAGATGGATGCTTTCTTCTTTGAATCTAATAGAGAACCTTATAAAAGTTTCACCAACTCGCAAGTTTGGTTTAAATCTAAGGTTGCCAAAAGTGTGACAAATTTTTGAAGTGATAAGGACCATAAGGTAAGCATTCACTGTTAGCCTATCACGAAAATCTTAGTCAAGTTAGTGTTTGTTTTAGTAACCACGCTTTTTAACAAAGATAAATCAACAAAGAATCTAAAAAGAGTCTCAGTTTTCTCCTTGTAAAAGATTTTATATCTCTCTATATACTTTTCGCTTATTAATTTCCAACATTATTTGAATTTTTGTTGAAATTTATTAAAAACTGTAGTAAAATGGTTCATTTTCTATAGTATCGTTACACATGATGGTTTTATCTAACGTATCTTATATGTTAATTGGGAACCTTGTTATAAATACATATATACTTAGTTGAATATGTGTACAATATATAACTAATACTTCATATTTACATATATAATATTATTTTGTTGTTAAGTCCTACATAAATATATCATTTAATTTTTTTTAAAGCAAAAGATGAGTCAAAACGATAGAAGACAAAGAAAATATAAAAAACTATAAAATTCACACCCAACAATCCACATTACATACATATTATAGTGATGTTTTGTGATCACTGGAGGCAGCGGCATGTGACCTAAAATCTTATTTAATAGTTAGTGTAGCTTTAGATTTTAGTGAATCAAACCCAACATGTTCTAGTAATGTTACGATTTTGTTCACTTCTGCGCAATGATAGAGTTTTTGCGACTAGTCTTAACTCGTTCGAAATGTGAAAATTTGAGTTTACAAAGTTTAATCCTGAATAATTGAAGAGTCAAGTGCCTATCGCTGATCGTTGTACTTAGTCACTGATCGTTGTCATCAATTGTTTTCATCGGTCGTTGCGGTTAGTGGAAATTATGAAACTAGATTCGCATATAATTCTGATCTGGTCACTAAAATCATAACCGCAACCACACCATCATAATTAATGATTCAGCTCCATTGCCACAGACAAAAGATAAAGAGAAAAGTTGAATCAGTGGAAGCTTTTCACATAAAGATGCGTGTGTATAGTAAATTAGTAACGTTACCTTTTGAAAACGTTAAAAAGTCCATTAAGCTTTCCTTTTCCTCTTTTAGTTGCAAAATGCAATGATGCGAAATTATTTGGATCAAGAATAATCACACCTGTATTTATGACACATCGATCATATATGTGAATTCATTACTATTATGATACAAATTCAAGAATAAGCACCCAAAGTTGGAAGCATGCACATCGATTTTATACATATCTTTGTTGTACTTTTATGATCCTTGTTTTCACTAAATTAGTAATGTTCTTCTTTTAACCTAAATATATTTCGAGCTTATGAAAGGATTAAATGTGAAGTGCAAATGGATAGATCTTCTTTCCAGATATACAAATGGACAGTGCACTATAGACATATATCCACATTGTCACATATAAACAAAAAGTTTATAATAGAGGGAAATTGATCCCTGATTTCGACCAACATATTTCTACTTAATCAATGGAAACCACTAAAACATCACGATCTGGTTAAATTAATATGTATTACACAACCTCAGTGTTTGTGACTAGAGCTACACTCTCACTCAAAACCATGCAAAAGCTCTTCAATATTACTCTGCCACATTTCTTGTAGAACCTTGAACAACTTGTTCAGTTACATTTTTATCAATTAAGAGTATCTCCAAGAAGTTGTTAAATCCTTATAACAATATTTAATTTTTAGTTTAATCATTATAATTATGTAACTTACATGCAATTGTACTGATATCGAATTTCTAATCACTTTAATCTTTATAACTATATTTCACCAAAATATTCAATATATCCTATATATAGATATATTTATGTGTGTATATATATTTATGTATTATAAATATGTAAAAATATATAATTATGCTTATATGAAATAATATTATTGAAAATAGAATTATATTAAAAAATAAAAGACTCATTTCTTACTTTGAAGTGCGTTGATTAGGAAAATAACAATATTGAGTAGTTGTATTTATTTTTATGAATTTTTATGTATTTTATATCATTATTTTATGCATTTTGTGTTATAATAAATTGTATTTATAAATATTATGTTTAATACTTTTAATGACTGTTAACTAATTTATAGAAAACTAAAAACAAAAATGCAAATTACAAAAATTTTAATATTAAATTTAAAGTTTCTTTCTAAAACAACTTACCTTCAAAACTTCTTTTGAGAACGAGGTATTCTTAAAATAAAATTTTAGGAAATTGTCAAAATGACCTAAAATATTAGTTAAATACAAAATATTCTCCAAGTTCAATAAGATATAAAAGTATTTACCAAATTAAATCAAATGCAAAAGTAAATCAGAAGGCTAATGAAATTACAAACAATCTTTTATGACCAAACAAAAAAATGTATGCAATTTCACGAATATAACCCTGTGAAGTCTTCTGTGTTTTGTGAAGTCTTCTCATGTAACTTAAACTAGGTGGACGGCATGCACGCCTGTGCGGACATTAATATAATCTTTACATTGCATAAATAAAAAATAATATATATGTATAAAGGGTAATTGCATCCAATAACATTAAAAAAAAACAAAACTGATTAAGTAACCAAAAAGACACTCTCTCTCCCCTTATGTGTTCCTATCTCTCTCTACCATCTCTCTAGAAAACTAATTTTGCTTTTTTTTAGGTTATTTAACAAATAAGCCCATGTATAAATATATTGTAACTTTCTTTCTCTTTTACATAGATACTCTGTTTTTAATATATTTTATATCTTACTCATTTCGTTTATCCTTGTATTTTTCATACATTCATTTTGTTTTTTATGTATCTCTCTTTGCATTATTTTTGTATGTCTTTGTACACCTCCCTCGCTCTCTTTTTCTTTCTCTCTCTCTTAGTTGATCAAATACTCTCAAACTTACATTCACTCTCTCACAATCACCTATATTCATTCTCTTACCCTCGTCCTTAATATGATCCTCAATATTTCACTTTAAAACTCTTTCTATCTCTCTTTGGTTGCAAAAATTTCACCAGATTTTGTTAAAACTTCAAAACACTTTCACATAGTATTAATAAATGATTTCAGAATCCATCTCACTTATATTCAGAATCTATCACACTTATATTCAGTCTCTCACTTATATTCACTTTCATCTTCATTATGACCATAACCGACTCTCTAATCCTTATCATCACCATATCTCCCTCTCTTTCTCCCTTTCTTACATATTTTTTTATTTTAAATTTAATATAAAATCACAATTGTCTAACCAAATAAATTCATTATCAAAATTATCTCCAATCTTCACACTATCTTATCTCCACCATAACCGACTCTCTAATCCTTATCATCACCATATCTCCCTCTCTTTCTCCCTTTCTTACATATTTTTTTTATTTTAAATTTAATATAAAATCACAATTGTCTAACCAAATAAATTCATTATCAAAATTATCTCCAATCTTCACACTATCTTATCAAACATTGGTTCCTTTGACCAATATTTTCTTTGCAAAAATAAATATCTTATTATTTTTTTAATTACTTCATTACATACATATTTTAAGTAAATCTAAATAATTGTATTTCTAAAAAGTAAATTTGATTAAATAATTATATAACATAAAATATCTTAATTCTTAAATGATGTGATGTCATTATTTTAGACATAGAATAATATAAACATGAGATTCAACAGTTTTAATATATAAAAATAACATGTTTTTAGTTGTATAAATTTTGTTATAACTTTGTTATCATATATTTTAAAAGTTTATTACACTGAAAAAAATACTTACCATTATTCTAAGTTTAATTTGTGTTATATTTTGCATCTTCAACATTAACAATTTTATAACTTATCACTTATCTTTATCTTCCTTGCTCAATTTTTCTTTATGTTGTATAAACACCTAAAAATAATTAGTTTACAATTATATTAATATGTAAAAAATATTTTGGTATAGAATAAAAAAATTATGTATGTACAAATACAAAATAACGAAGAATACAACAAAAACATTTATTATTATTCACTCATGTTTTTATTTATGTCTCTTTTCTTTTTTTCTTATTAAAAATAAACATGCCAATTTTATTATACTTAAAGCTATATGAATTATATGAATAGAATATTAACTCTAGTCTTGTATTAATATAATGTTTTGATTTTTTTTTGAAATTTTATATTATAATCAAAATTTCATTTATTCATATTTTTTAAAATGCCATACCATATAATTTTCTGTTTTAAATGTAAAAGTACTTAAATAATTTTTGAAAGTGATAACTCAACTATAATATCGACATTTATCTCTAGAAAATGATAGATTTTTTAAAAATTTTTTACATTTAACTGTTTTGCATTCATTGAACATATTTTAAGAATACATATATATATATATATATATATAGTGAGTGACAATAAAAATATTATTAGTTTTCTGTAATGTATGATTTTTTATTCACTATTAATAGAAAAAAAATGAAAATCGTTTTATTTTTAAAATAAACAAATTTTACAAAATTGAATATGTGGACACTTGTTTATATACTTATTTCTATAGTATAATATGTATTTATATATATTCTAAATTTTTATAATGGAATATGTGATATTTAATTGTTTCTATAAGCAAATTCTATTAATCCTATGTATTTAAGATGATTAATTGTTTGTTTGGTAATATATATTAGATTTGGTAATTATAGGATTAGTTTCCTTTTTAAAAACTTTAATTAAATAAATAAAAATTCAAATGCCAACAACCAATCAAATTAAGCGAATTAATTCTACATTGCACCTATGAATGACACGTAAGCAAAATTCATTAAAGTGACTTCTCTTTTAATATATAGGGGGATTTTTATAAAGGATGTTTTTATAGGGGAAAAGTTGAAATCATGTAGTATAAATATTTCAAAATGATGAAAATTTAGATTTACGAAAATTGAATTGTTTTCAACATAGATAAGTGAATATATGTTGTAAATAGGGGTGTCAAGATAGGTAAAACAAACCATATACAAATGGTTTTTAAGCTTATATGGGTTATGTGTTAACCCATATATCATTTAAGTTAATGGGTTATGACCACTCCGTCATTTAGTATTGCCCTGAATGGGGAGCTGCAAGGTTTCTTTAAGGGGAAGAAAGGGCTGAGACAAGGTGATCCCATCTCGTCTCTGCTTTTTGTTATTGCGATGGATGTGTTATCAAAATTACTTGATAAGGGGGCGATGAATGGTACCTTTGGGATTCATCCTGAGTGTGATGCGCCGTTAATCACGCATTTAAGCTTTGCTGATGATGTGCTGATATTTTTCGATGGTAAAGCTGACTCTCTTAGAGGCATTTTACATATTCTGGAGGAGTTTCGTATGATCTCTGGTTTGAAGATCAATAAACAGAAATCAGAGCTGCTTCTGGATGGTGGTAATGCTAGTAGGTGTCGGCTTTTAGCCATTGAAATGGGGATAGCACAAGGAGCTCTTCCTTTGCGTTATCTTGGAGTTCCGCTGTCTCCCAAGAAGATGACGCGATCGGATTTTCAGACTCTGTTGGATAAGATTGCTGCACGGTTTAGTTCCTGGACAGTTAAGCATCTTTCGTTTGCTGGAAAGTTTCAGTTAATCCAAGCGGTGATTTATTCGACTATCTCCTTTTGGGCATCAATATTTATCATTCCTTCGGATTGTGTGAGTATTTTGGAGAGGATGTGCGGAGCTTTTCTTTGGAACGGTGCACCAAACTCAGCTAGAGGAGCTAAGATAGCTTGGGATTCGGTTTGTACCCCGAAAGAAGCGGGTGGCTTAGGTCTGAGACGTCTCGCAGATTGGAATAGAGTTCTGGGTTTGAAGTTGATCTGGCTCATCTTCACTGCAGCAGGATCGCTTTGGGTTCCGTGGGTGCGTAGGAACTTGATCGGTTCGGATAATTTCTGGAATTTGAATCCAGCAAACAAAGGAAGTTGGATATGGCGAGCTATATGTAAGTTGAGACCTGTGGCTAGGCCCATGGTGAGATGTGAGGTAGGTTCTGGTATTACTGCAAGCTTCTGGCATGATAGTTGGACTGAAGCGGGTCCTCTTATTGAGTTGGTGGGTGAGAGAGGTCCTCTTATTACTGGTCTAAATATTGATGCGGTTGTGGCAGATGCTTTGTCTCCTGATGGTTGGTGGCTGGACCGTAGTAGAAGCAGAAGTCCAGTAATTGCAATGGTGCGAGCGTGTTTGCCTAATGCTCAGGAGATTATTAACTCGGAGGTAGATGATAAATATGTGTGGTTTCCGGAGTTGGGAAGGGGCGATGGGAACTTCTCAACTTCAGAGACGTGGAGGGCTTTGCATCCTTATCCTTTGGCAGTACCTTGGCATAAGGCTGTGTGGTTTGCAGGGAGGATTCCAAAGCATGCTTTCGTTGCGTGGGTTGCAGCGAGGAATAGGATGGTGACGCGGGATAGACTGATTGGTTGGGGGTTGGTTGTCCCGTCGAGTTGTGTGTTGTGCGCTGGTAATGTTGAGAACAGACAACACCTATTCTTTGATTGCCCTTATAGTAGTCAGGTTTGGGGCTTCTTTGTGTCGCGGTTAAGACTGTCTCCTCCGACTGGTTTTGAGGAAGTGTTAAGATGATTGGTTGCTCCATCAAGAGATAGCAATCTGACTTTGATCATTAGACTTGTCTTCCAAGCAGTTTTATACTTAGTGTGGAAAGAGAGAAACAAGAGAATTCATAATGGTGTGGAAAAGCCTCCAAGAACCATTATTGCAGAGACTCAACAAATCATCAGACTCAGGTTGGATCCGATTGCAAGGAAACAGGTTGTGTTGCCTGGCCATTTCTCAGTTTTAACTGTTTGGCTCAATTATTTTGCAGGTTAATGAGTTTGCTGCAGAGTGTTTCTGCGTTTTTGGTTTGTTTAGCGAGGGTTGATTGGGTTTGGGCCCGTTTTGGGTCGGACCAATTTTGTAAGGATTGTTTATAAATAAATAAATGGACTTGCCAAAAAAAAAATGAGTTAATGGTTTTAATGATTTACCCATGAGAAATAACACTATAGTTTAAATATTTATTAAATAAAGCATTATTTTGGGACCAAAACATAACATCATTTTAGGACCAAAATAAAAATATTTTTTATATTTTGGAAAATCGTGATTTTATGGTATTAATGGAAAATACATTTTTTTTCTATTTTGTGAGAAAGCACGATTTACGGTTTTGCAGAAAAACACAATTTAAGGTTTTGGCCGGAAAAAATAATTTCGCAGTGTTAGTCAGAAAACATGATTTCAGATTTTGACAGAAAACGTGAGTTTGTGGTTTTAACGAGAAAACTCGATTTTGCGACTTTGGCGAGAATCGCGATTAGGCAGAAAAACTCAATTTTACAGTTTTGGTAAGAAAACACGATTTTGTGATTTTGACGGAAAAAGTGATTTTTCAGTTTTGGTGGAAAAACTTGATTTTTGTTTTGATGGAAAAACTTGATTTTGTGGCTTTGGCAGGAAAACACGATTTTTGGTTTTAGCGTGAAAACTTGATTTACAATTTTGACTGAAAACTAGATGTTGCGGTTTCGGCTGGTAAACATGCCTTGTGATTGTTGCGGAAAATTCTAGTTTGGAATTCGGAGGAAAATTCAATTTTGCGGTTCGGCCGAAAAACACGATTTCGTGATTTGGTGGGAATATAAGATTTTGCGATTTCGACGGAAAAAAATAATTGGCGGTTTTGGCGATAAAATATGATATTATGATTTTGTGGAAAAACTCGATTTACAGTTTTGACGAGAAAATGAGATTTTATGGTTTTAACGGAAAAGCTAGATTTTGTAATTTTGGTGGGAAAACTTGATTTTTTAATGTTGGTAGAAAATTCAAGTTTACAATTTTGATGACAAAATGTGATTTTATGGTTTTTTTAAATATTATTAACTTTTAATAAAAACAACATCTA
Organism: Eruca vesicaria subsp. sativa; assembly: GCA_932364175.1. Lineage (NCBI taxonomy): Eukaryota > Viridiplantae > Streptophyta > Magnoliopsida > Brassicales > Brassicaceae > Eruca > Eruca vesicaria. The sequence continues at coordinate 14,812 of CAKOAT010567376.1, forward strand.
ATATTAATATATTTAAGAAAATTTATGTTGACAAAAATATATGAAACATTGGGTTATATTTAGTTTATGAAAATTGATTTAGATAGATGTGAAAATAAATAAAAACTTAGTTTAGTAACATTAGTTTATATTTTTAGTTTGGTTTCATTTGATTATATATTATTTGAGTTTATGTTGGTTATAAATTCTTATTAGTTTGGTTATGGATAACTCATTATCTATTACGATAATCAACCCATTTTATCTATTAAATATAATCCATTTGTATTAAATGTTTTATCCATTAAGATCCATGGTTCGGATTGGGTTGAAAATAACTATTAATTTTTACTTGTTTTAACACTCTTGGTTGTAAGTCATAAATGTTGGTTTGAAGTTTTGTAAAATATGTTGTAGTATTGTTTGTGTTTTAAAATTAGATTTTAGAATATAAGTTGATATTATGTTTAATACAGTGTTTGTTGTTATTTATTTAGTTATTTGATTTTAGGAAGGGAAACATTTTGGGAAGTTTTCTAACTTATAAAATGCATTAAAAGACTTATTGGGAAGTCTTCTCACACAATTAGTAAATTTAAGGTTTCAGTTTTTTAAAAAAGTCTTCTAATGTATTTTATGCTAGAAGACTTTCAAAGAAATCTTAGGAATCAAAAAAATTTAACCTAATTTTCCAAGAAGTCTTCCAAATCAAAAATCTTTAACCTAATTGGATTTTTGTCTTCTTATATAAAGAAATTTACACTATCTATCTATTCTTCTCAAATGGTTGCAACAAAAATATAATGTTTCTCACTTACAACTTTCTAAATTCTCTCTAATCATTTTGAACTTAAAAACATCAATTTTTTTTAATTAATTTCCCTTTCTTTTGTATCATCTCTTTCTCACTAATTTATCTTGTTGTTGTAGGTTTTTCATTACATGTTCTCATCTTTCAGTGCTTTAAAGGCATATCTATAAATTTTATATATGTATTTTGTGTGTGTTTATATGTTAGATTCAAAAAATTTATAGATTCAACCATTTTTCAAATATTTTTGAATATATACGAAATTTTACAGATATTTCATCTACTTTATTCAGTACAAGTGAATATAGAAACCACTATACAAGTTCATTTTGAAAAATTATATTTTACATGATATAAAATAAAAAGTAAGAATAGTAAAACTATATGTTTTATAAATTTAAATTTTTTTTTTATAAAACTTAAAATTTTAGAAATTGTAATTATTTTTATAAGGATTTCATATTAATTACCTAATCTAATATTATTCTAGATAATTTTAAAATAAAGTTTATAAAATTATATGTTAAATTAATAATTATATAAATTTATACATTAAAATTCTATATTTGATTTTACAAATACCTCTATTTGTATAAAAATCATAAGAGAGTGGATATCATACTCTAAAATCTAGCATTTCTGATTTTCATTATTTTTAACAGATATTAATTTTAAAATTTTTTTTTCCTCCTAACACTTATGGATTCTTTCTGGTCTTTCATATCGAAACGAATAATAGATCAAATCAAAATTACTGTATAAAATAGCCAGTACTACTTTGGGGAATGGGTCTCCTAAATATCCACCCTGAGATAGATTGTTTGAGTCTGATTTGGATGATTGAAGGTCACTTGGAATGATCAACCTTTAGGATAGATATAGAGTATTTATTTCTCTTAGAGAGTCGTTTGAAAGTTGTATCTCCCTTAGAATGTGCTGCTTTCTTTGTAAGGAAAAACCAAATTCACAAAGAATTCTTTTTCCACATGTAAGTCACCTGCAGCTAGGAGTGTCAAATGGGTCAAATAGATCAACCTAACTCATAACCCAAATGAGTTGACTATTACTGGGTCACAGGTCAACCCAATCCATTTATTAAATGGGTTGATTTGATCCATGATCCACTATATTACATGGATCACATGGGTTATTGGTTGACTCATCAACTCAACATCTTGATAATGAACCATCTATATTAATAGTAGCTTAGTGGTAATTGTCTCATAAATAATTGTTTAGATATTTTCGAGTTCGAATAAAGTTTTTCATATACCTATTTTATCTTATAAAGTTTTTGGAAAAGTTTTTTTTTGAAGTTAAGACCAACAATCTCATTTCAAGCATATTCTATTAGGATTTTTTCCCAATTCAGGCTTCAAAATCTGTTTTTCTTTTTCCTAAG
>CAKOAT010567376.1:17103-73803 GCA_932364175.1 Eruca vesicaria subsp. sativa
GAGAGAGAGAGAGAGAGAGAGAGAGAGAGAGAGAGAGAGAGAGAGGTGCCTGAGGAAAACCCTAATTTAGGAATTGTAATGGATGGGGACGGTGAGGAAGAGTTTCGCACAGCTCACTGTGAAAGAGGACTCTCTTTTTTTAAAAAAAAAAAAGGCGATGAAATAGACTTATTTTAACTAAATGAGCCAGGGTTGATCCAATTCAATAGACATATTTAATATGTTAATCCATGTTAACTCATTAACCCATTAGATCAAAAATAAATAGTTCATTTAGGTTAATGGGTCAATTTAGATTGGGTCAACCATGTGTCATGACCCATTTTGACATCTCTACCTGCAGCATATGTACTATAGCATTAAAAAACTAGAACAAAATACAGACGCAAAAATTTAAGCTGCATTTTTTTTACAAAAATGCAAAAACAAAAAGAAAAAAAAAATCAAGTGGAAAAATGAATCTTTAGTTGATCCGTTACTATTTTTTTCTAAAATGAATATTAATAACTTTTAATAATAAATTACTATGAAATAAATAATATTACACTACAATATAATTTTATGATATTATAGATGATAATCTACTATTATAATTGGAGTGAAATTAAATAAATGATTATAAGGGTAAGAAAAAGTGAAATATTTGAAATAAATTTATTTTTTTCTTATCTTGTAATAGTTAGTTTAATTGTTAATATTTATGACTTTTATAATTTGTATTTCGAAAAATTTATCCACACAAGCAAATCATTTCACATGTTTTTATGCATATTCTAATCTTTTTGCAATTTGTTTTCTTTACAGTTCTGCATTTAGCAAAAATTTTACCAATTAAAACTCTCTGCAATCTTGAATCTTATCAACAGAACAAGAAAAACACACTACAAAAATATGTCACCATTCAATTACTTTTTGTTACTTATTTTTCAAGTATAATAATAAATTAGAAAAAAGAAGGTAAGGCGGAGCAAATTTGTTCTTGAATTGTACCCAAAAAAAGTTGTTCTTGAACAACCCCTAAAGTCAAGACATGGAAGCAAATGATTTACATACTAAATAAACTCTAACTAAGATCAGAGAAACATCAAAAGTTTTTTTTTTGGATATTCTAGTTTTTAAAATATAATTTCATAAATATTATCCTCTTTTTTTTCTTGTTAAGAGAGTACCTTCCATGTTCTAACAATATAAACTTGTTAATCCAACATTTTTTGAGAGATGTAGTAACTTTTTAATTAATTTAAATTATTAAGAAGTGTGCATTCTTAATCATAAAATTAAAACTTGATCCGTGCGGATGTTTGATTTAACTTGTCTTCAATGTAAATCTATAAGCTGCAGTTATTCTAAAATATTCTCATCTATATTTTTTAATTTAAATATATAGTAGAATATATTATTTTATAATATTGATGTTTGATAATATTTTTTTTATTTGCACATAATATTATATTAAAATATATAACTTGATGCAATTTAATGTAATTGTACTCTTCATATATTAACCTGTTATTTTTTTGTCAATTTATACTAAAATGAAATAACATACTAATTTTGTTTAACTTTTTGCATTACTTTTCTCTGAATTATTGTTAATTTATGATATTTTGTTTTTTGGAAAATTGAACTATCAAATTTTTTATATTTGACTAAACTAAATAAGGTAATATTATATTTAAAAATTGTTCTATATAACATATACTATATATTTAAGTTTGTGTTTTTATTTTCACCACAAAAAATAACAATCATTGTAATTAATTAGTGTAAATTTATTTTAAATGTAATGATAAATCTGTAAATAAAAAGAAATACAAAAATGAATCATTTAATTTGTTGTAAAAGCAATAACTAAATGTGTAAATAAAAGAAAATATTTAATATGCTATTCATGTTTCCAATTTTTTTTTATTTATATTGTTATTCATGTTTCCAAATAATAAAAAAATATATTTCAGTTTTAATAATATAGATACGAAAAATTAAGTGTGTAATAAAAATTCTTCCTGTGGGAGTTTAAGAGATGGTGCATGTATATAATAGTTAGTCAGGGTGTTATCTAAACAAAACAGTTAACAATAGTGTAGAAATATCTACTCTGTTCTTAACACTGAAATCTGAAAGAATATTAGTATTTAAAGTAGTTATTAGAAGCAAACAACAAAATAAACAACGGGAAGGTTTCTAAAGCATTATGCCATAAACATAATGATGCCATTTTCTCACTATAAACAACAAGTGGCTATCACACTATACAACTGGATTTAAAATGCGAGTGTATTAGCATGTGGCCACCTGTAGTAACCACATTTGATGAATTCAGCAATGCATGAGGGGCGAACTTCTCTTATGTAGTTGCATTTAACAAAAAAAAAAATGATGTGCACTACTAAAAGGCATGAGTATGTGCATTGGTCGTATTATTGAACAATAATTGTGTAGGCAATTTAGTTTTTCTATTTATTTCAGTTTTGTTAATTGCGCTGCAGACAAAGAATAAGCCTCGAAGCTCGAGATTCCACTGAACTTCTGACATATATTATACCTTAAAATATGAGATATATACGATATTATCATATTACTAGTGGTGATTTAAAATTAATGGCTTTTCCAATTTTCATTGACTTGAAAAATTAAACCAGCATGAAATTGCATGACTTGATTTCACTCCGCAAATTCCTTTTCTTTTTTTTTTCTATTCTGTTATTCAACGATCTGTCGTGTACCAACCCATCATATCAACTAGTCAAAGTCCACATTTTGGATTACTTAGGACTCGGAAAAAAAAAAAAAAAAAAGGATTACTTAGGACTGTAAATTAGTATTCATCAACTGGGCTGTCAAGAACGGTTTCCAGTTAATAGAGTTTTGGCAGCATCAGCATGAATGAGATTTAATACCCAACTGCTGTAGAAGAGTTAATAAGGTCACCAATTTTCTAACATTTATTCATTGGTTTGAGGTTTCAACGTTTACAAGACTACTTTCTCTCTAAGACGAACTACAACGTTTAAGTCAGCTCTGGTAGCCGATGGTATTTACATCTTTCCATCTATCAAGTCCTTTCTGATATGTTTTGCAACTCTGGAGGTTTGTCGTAGCTTTGATCTCACTTGAGAGGAGTAAATTCACAAGCTTGGTACTTTTCTGGAACTGTAACGAGGATTTTTGAGTGTAAAGGAAAGGCGCCGGCTTTTATGGTTTTGGAGCTTTGTTTTTGCAGATGTCGCAGCTTTGTCAAGTTTTCAGACCCATGCGTAGCGACAAAAGGCAGAGGTGTGATGCTTTGATACAGATCCGATGGTGAGCAGTGGATAGGTTTCTCTGACTAAACCTCTTGTTTCAGAGTATTCTTTCTCGGAGGCGTGTGCAGTGTTAGGGCTGCTGCTGTATGGTGACGTCTTGTCCCTGGTTAAGGCACGTTTAAGTTTAAACAGCAGCTGGTCCTGAGTCGTATATGGTTTATGTGGCGGTGGTTCTCTCGTTCTTTCTACATGTCTTCCTCCTCTACAAGGCCTTGTCAGTCAGTATTCTGTTGCGCTAGTGGAAACTTTCCGTGTGAAGATGGTTTTGTGCTTTGCTGGATACATGACTTAGTTTGTTGCCGACATCTTGTCAAACATAATCAAAGTATATAAATTCTTCAGTTTTGGTGGCGGCAAATAGTGATGTCTCATGGTGGGTCAAGGTGGTCTATGCTCTACGCTCTATTATGGTCACTTGACCACTGTTGGTAGTGTTATCCCCTTTACTTTGTGCATGTTAAGAGTCTCATTGATCAATGTAGCTTTTGCTTCTCAGACCTAATTTTTTGCTCAGTTCTTGGCGTAAAAAATCAGGTGTATAGCTCGGTTCCATGTTTCTATTCGGTAAGATTGTGGAACCTCTTTCCTCTTGTTTGGTAGCGGTTCATAATTGGTAGAAATTTTAAGCTTAGATGAGATTTTTTGGGAGCCAAATATTTTGGAAACGATATGGAAAATCTCAGCATCCGAAGAAATGAGGTGAATATCTCCTTCATGTTGTTCTCGTCTACTACTCTACCAATCACTTTACTACAAACTTTAGTAAGAGCATATAGCTTCTGTAACATACTGTTTCTGCAGCATACTGCTACTGCTTTATCATCTGCTATACCAATCGAGGCATTAACCAATTATTACCCAAGATCTGATTTATTTAACCGTAAATATTATTTAACGGAATTTAAACCAATGAAATAACTGATTAGGATCTAATTATGTTTCTTAAGAAAATAATTTATAACCCAGACCCGAAAGATCTATTAACCCGAAACTTGTACCGCTAATTAACACCAAGCATAAATATAGGTTAAAAACCCCCAAATTGTGTGTTCTAATTTCATAAATCGAAAGAGAAAGTGAAGTTTAAGAGAGAAGATTAAACTCATAGAAAGAAATATAAAGGCGGAGATACAATATATTTATCTGTAAAGAGACATATGTATATTTGCAGAGAAGCTGCGAAGAAGATAGAGTTTTTACAAAAGATATTAATTAAGTTTGTAAAGAAATAATAAAGTAAATGCGTAGGCTGATGGTTAGCGCCTTATAATAAATTGACTTGCATCACAAGTACGAACCAAGAGGGTGTTTTTTTTCTCTTAAATTTAAAGAATATAAAATGACGATTTTGTCCTTGTCTTCAACCTACTTTGCAATTTACAGACCCTAATTCCACATTCCATTCGTCTTTTTCACGATTTATGGATGTAGTATTTGACGACCTAGACATCACCAATTCCACTCTAGAAATTTAAACAATCAAATTTTTAAATTTGATTTTTAGGATTCTTCACGTGTTTTTTTGAAAATTTAAAATTTCTAATAGGGGATTGGGTCGGATTAGATATTTGGATCTTCATCTGGGTCAGGTTTTCAGTTCAATTATTAAACAAATTGGTTTAACACCGGTTGACATTCTAAACCATTAAAACCAACTAATCAAAACCATCAAGGTGATGAGTCGAGCAAAGCTAATTAAGAAATATTTGATTTGGATGTTTTTGTTCGAGTGGGCTTGTAAACAAAAATATATTTTCATTTTAGTAAAATTTATAAAATTAGTTAAAAGTAAAAAATAAATAAATGCGAACATTCTTTTAACATTAAATTATCACAAAGAGTAATTTTCTATTCCGCTTGATATTTTTAGAGATTGTAATGATGAAAGTATTGTAATCATGTTATATCTTATTAATTGTGGTGTATATTCTTCGTAAATAAAAAACACTTTGTTATTAAAATCTCTGAGCACTTTGTGTATAATCTGTATCAAACATAACTCAATGCATGAGTATATAGATAGGCAAGTCTCAACGTTTGCCAGCGTTCTCAGTCTTGGATTTTCAGATTGAGTTGGCAGGGCCATTCCACGACAAGCTTCCATAGGTAACCTATCTAAAATAAGACATCAAGACAAGGGTGTTTTGATACGCCTAACCCAGTCAATTCACTACAAGAAAACAGTCAAATTTCGAGGATTATTTTTGCCCGAATTTCGTCGGAATACTTCTATTCCGACGATTTTTCGAGGAAAAACGTCGTCGGAAAAAATATTTCCTCGGAATTTCGTCAGAGACACCGAGAAAATACCGACGACTTCCGATAGACACATAATTCGACGAAATTCCGAGGAATAGTAGTCATCGGATTATTCCTACGGATACTTCATCACACTTAATCATCGAAAGAGGTCCATCGGAAGTTTTGGACAAAAATTATGACGGACTCGTCGTCGGATATTCCGATGAAAGTAGCCGTCGGAATCTTCCGAGGACTCAACTTTCTCGCAAATTCCGACGGCTACGTTCATCGGAATATCCCGAGAACGAGTCCGTCGGAATTTTCCGAGGAATGTTTCGTCGGAATATTTCGAGGGATGTACTTCCTCGAAAATTCCTTATTTTTTATTTTTTAAAAAAATAATATAGAATAATTAATTTATTTTTTTAAAAAAAATTATATAATAATTATTTGAAAATATAAAACTAAATCTGAAATAAAAAACATATTATAATATTTTAAGTTTTAAAAATAGAAATACAAATTAAACATTCAAAGTTTTGAAAAACAAATAAAACAACCGACTAGAACTCATGCGGGAACAAACGTCGCATCATGTCCAACAACTCTCGGTTCTTCTACTTCGTTTCCTCAATTTCACTTTGTGGTGTTCTGGTTCTCCAATGCTACGACGCGGTCATCCTTGTTCTGTAGCTGCTCCATAACTGCCGGATCAACAAAAGCCGTTTCTGAGGTAGAAGGAACTGACTTGGAGCGACGAGCCAACCCGAACAAACGACCTTTCTTCTTAGGAACTGCCTGGAAAAAAACATTAAATTAAAACAGTGAAAAAGACAATGAAATGAAAAAATAGTAAAAAAATAAATTGTAAATTAAAATAAAGGTCGTACCGACTCAACTAGTTCGTTGATTCGAACTCGAGACAGGTTGGTGGAAGCAGCAGTAGTGTTGTCGTTGTCAGACTGAAGCTGAGATAGGCGTTGGATCTCTTCCTCCTTCTGGGTTTCGACCAAGTCGATCACCTCCCTCACAACGGCATCCGAAACCTCTCCGGTCTTCTCGTCGGTATACGCCTCCCTCATTAGCACGAGGGAGTCAACCGGCTCACCATCATTATGTTCCGCCTGAAAAAAAAGAAAGCATTTGTTAATTAAAAACATTAAAAATTGAAACTAAAATGGAAAAAATGAAATAGGTAAAGAAAATCAGTCGACTTACTAGTCGATCCCCAAAAGTTGACATATTGCAAGCACCCAAGTTGTTCTTGTACCGACCCTTCCCGCCACGGTCGTTGTTGCGGTTGGTGGAACTGGTGTCAGAGGTTCCTTGCGTCTCCGTCTTCCCTCAATGTGCTTGCAACTCGAGCCACACCGTGTCGTTGATCAATTTCGGTTTCTTTCCCTTCTTCCACTTTTGCTTCCACTCATAGATCTGCTTCCCATAATTCTCCATGACTTTATGGGTGAAGGCATTTACGATATATGCCATATGGAGGGGATTCCAGTTAAACCCTTGCTGAAATAAAAAAAACACAATTAATAGAAATTTATGTCAAATATTAAAAATATAACTTAAAAAAATATAAAATACATACCGCAAACTGACGGAACCACATCTCATGATCCTCAAGGGGGAAGGAGGTGTAGGTAGGATAACCCTTTTTGAGGGCTGAGTATATCATCCGTTTGATGAAGGAGCTTATCCCGTTCTGCGACTGATCTAACCTAAAAAGAAAAAAAATTAAGAATCAAGCAACATATAATGAAAAAAAGATACAATTTTAAAAAAAAATCTAACCATGTTTGGTGTGGGCCCGTTGGATGCAGAGTGAGAACGAGAAGATGCTCTCGACTAGGCTGTTCAACCAATTGTTCAACAGTCATGGTACATGGAACGACTGGAGGAGCTGGACCGGGAGGAAAATCCCCGAGATATTGGTTATGCGAAGATGCAGAACCACGAGAGGTGCCCGTCGAACCACCCCAACCTCGTGATGTGTAACGGCGAGACCTTGCCTGGCTATCGCTACCCGATCTGCAAAAATTAAAAAAAAATTATTTTAAATAAAATAAAAAAACAAATACAAATATTTTTTACAAATTTAGGAAAGGTTTTACAAATCCAAAAATAGATTTAATAAATCAAAAAACTAGTTTTAATAAATGCAAAAATAGTTTTCATAAATCCAAAAATAGTTGTAATAAATCCAAAATAGTTTAATAAATCCAAAAGTAGTTTCATAAATCCAAAAATAGTTTTAATAAATCCAAAAAAGTTTTAGTAAATATAAAAATAGTTTAATAAATCCAAAACTAGTTTAATAAATCCAAAAACAGTTTAATAAATCCAACATAGTTTAATAAATCCAAAAATAGTTTTAATAAATCCAAAAAAAGTTTTAGTAAATATAAAAATAGTTTAATAAATCCAAAATAGTTTAATAAATCCAAAAATAGTTTTAATAAATCCAAAAATAGTTTAATAAATCCAACAATAGTTTTAATAAATCCAAAATATAAAAATAGTTTAATAAATCCAAAAATAGTTTTACTAAATATAAAAATCTTTTATAAATGCAAAAACCGAATTATATACAAAAAAACGTATTGATAAATATTAAATCCGAAATAATAAATACAAAAATAATAAAAACTTTACAAAAATGTACAAAACAAATCAATACAACAAAATATCCTAACAAAATCACAATCCTAACCTATCGAAATCACAATCTACCAATCACCCCAACAAAATTCTATCAAAGCACTTTCAAAATCATCAAATCTATTCCAAAACCTAACCAAAACAAACCTAAAACAATGGGGATAGGGTTCTTACATGTTTATGGACGAATCTGAGGAGAAAATCGAAGCTTTCGCCGGAATTGTTGAGAGAGAGGAGAGAGAGCGTCGGAGGAGAGTTTTGAGAGAGATATGAGAAATGGGGAAGAAGAAACAGTGAAAAAGATAAATTAGAACATTCCGACAGAAAGGTTCCTCAGAATTCCATCGGAAATCACATAATTTGATTTTCGCGAAAATTTTGGCGGTTCAAATTCCCGGTTAAATGAAAATTTCTGAGGAAATTCTGACGACCATTTTAAGATCCGTCGAAATTTCCTCGGAATTGGTCAAAATCGAGTTCCAAGAAAAAAAATATGCTCTATTCCTCGGGATTTCCTCGGGAATTTCGAGGAATATGGCATATTCTCTGCATGTTTTTCTATTGGTTCGTTTTGTTCCTCAGAATTTCGTCGAAAATTTCCGAGGAAATTCTGAGGAAATTTTTTGTGTGGTTTCAAAACCTTGATTTTTTAGACCCTAAATACTTCCTTGCACAATTTTAACCTTGTTCAATACATAGCATTCCTAATTCTTTCTATAGATGTGCATAAAAAAATAAAATTACAAAATTTCAAAATCGATTACAAGTATTGCCGTTCCTGTTTGTTAACGTGTTAAATGTTTCTCTTGTGTTGTATGAAGATCGGTCATACAATCGGGAAAAAGTTCATAAATGCGAGCCAAACAAATATTTGGACTCATAATCTATTTAAGACAGTTAATAATGTTTATTTATGTCCTATTGTTATATTTTGTAACCGTAACACGGTGTTTTCGATTCAAAAATCACAGTCCGTCGGAATGTCCTCTGAATATTCCGAGGAAATTCCGAGGAAGAATGGTTTCCCTTGAAATTTCCTCGGGATTTCCCGAGGACATCTCGAGGAAATAAGGACATTTCTTGGTGTAATTATGTATTGATGAATAATAATGTTTAAGGAACTCACATAACAATACATCCATCCAGCAAATTATCTCTGCTTCAGTTCTTCAAGTTCCTCGTATGTGGCATGTCTATGAGTGAACCGCTTTTCTGCTATGAAAATCCTGTACATATGATCAAATTAAGGTAATTAATTAAGATTTAAATTATAACTTATAAAAAAAATCTGTAAACGAAATTATATATATATATATATATGAACCTCTCATATTGCAGAATATCTTCGCAGTTGGTGAGCAAATATGTTTGCAAATGATGATGCTCCTTCTCAGTAAGTCGACGATCCTTTGGTTTTCCGCTAAGTCGTCCAACATCTGTGAAGATGTTTGGAACCTTAACATAATATGTTGCCCTTTAGCCTCTATCATCATGACGCGCATGTCTTCTGTTTTTTGTCTACACTTCTGCTGAAAAGTAGTACTCAGCAAAGTTTGAAGTTTCTTCATTAATCATCTGTGCGACTATAGAACCTTCGGCCCTACTTAAATTTTTGACCTTCTTCTTCAGATGATACATATACCGCGCGTAAAGATACATTCATCTATACTGCACAGTACCATCAAGTTCCAATTCTCTTGCCAAGTGAATAGCAAGATGTTCCGTAACATAAAAAAACGATCCAATAAAGAGGGTTAGACTAGATAATGCTGGTGAATTTACTTCCCAAGCATTTAATGATTATTGTATGGTAACTGGAAGTGATGTAAAACATCATGTTTCTCATGTTGACACACAAAATGGTTTGGTTGAATCATTAACTAAACGTCTGCAACTGATTGCAAGACCATTAATCATGAGGTCTAAACTCCCAACCTCTGTGTGGGACATGCTATTTTGCAACAGAAGCACTAATTCGGGTGAGACCAAGAGCATATCACAAATTTTCACCAGTACAATTAGCATTTGGACGAGAACCAAATATTTCTCATCTAAGAATTTTTGGTTGCATTGTATATGTGCCAATTGCACCTTCCCAACATACAAAGATGGGACCTCAAAGGAGGTTAGGTATATATGTTGGTTGTGATTCTCCATCAATTATACGTTACCTAGAACCACAAACTGGTGATGTATTTACGGCACGTTTCGCTGATTGCCACTTTGATGAAAAAATATTTCCAGTTCTAGAGGGAGAAAATAAACAAGTAGAAAAAGAGATAAAATGGTGTGCGCCATCTCTACTACACCTTGATCCTCCTAAAAAACAATCGAAATTAGAAGTCACTCGAATTATGCATTTGCAAAGCATTGCAAATCAACTACCTGATGCATTTGCAGACACCAAAATGGTAACAAAATCACATATACCCGCTGCAAATGCTCCTTCTCGTATTGAAATGCCACATGAACGTGGAGCATATGATAATACACGAGATTCAAAAATACGTTAAAAACGTGGTAGACATGTTAGTTCTAAGGATATAAATTCTAGAAAACGAAAGGAGATGGAAAAGCAAAATCCATCCAATACAATAGAAATGCCGGAAGAAATGAACCATGAGGTTGATAACAGTGCTGAACATCATGATTCTGAAGAAAATCATGAGATTTCTATTAACTACATTCACAATAGAAAAATATGGAAGCAAAATAATGTGAATGGTGTCAATGATATTTTCTCGTACTTTGTTTCAAAAGAAATAAATGAAGAAAGTGATGACCCTGAGCCGAAATCTATCTCAGAATGTCAAAAGAGACACGACTGGATGAAATGGAAGGATGCAATACAAGTTGAGCTTGATTCTCTTAACAAACGAGAGGTATTTGGACCTATCGTAATCACACCTGAAGCTGTGAAACATGTCGGATACAAGTGGGCTTTCGTTCGGAAACGAAATGAGAAAAACGAAGTAATGAGATACAAGGCTCGTCTTGTAGCTCAAGGATTTTCTCAAAGACCTGAGATTGATTATGAAAAAACATATTCTCCTGTTATGGATGCAATCACTTTTTGATTTTTGATGAGTCTTACTGCTACTCTATATTGTGCATTTTAGTCAATATATATAGTAATTTGTGTCTATAATTTTACACTATAAAAGGAGACCTTGTGTATTGTAACGAATACACCATAATAATTTATCATCTCCCTTCTCTTTTGGTACTCTTTTTTCTCTCTCTTTAGTGTACTTCTTCTCCTTCATATTATTCTTTACATATTTAGTCTCTCTTTATTATTTACGTAAAACACTCATAACCTAATTAACAATTATAATAGGAAACACAAAACTATAATATAATTATAACATAAATGATATTTTTGTTCTTTTTTTTTTTGAAACACTTTAAATGATTCTAAGTCCCATTAATTTCTTATGATAAAAAGCCCAACAATGATTTTTTTGGTGTTAAAAAAAAGAAGCCCAATAACATAAAATTTTCCCTTAATGCTTGCTCTCCTTTCTTCAATTTTCTGAACCACTGTTAGAAGAAAAACGACGAGTCCGAGAGAGAGAGAGTCGAAAGAGGTAAAGAGTTGCTTAGATTATCCATCTCTCTCTTTGCAATTTCGTTTCTGATCTCAAAGTTTGCAACTTTATATCTCTCTAGACTCGGACTCTCTGTTTTTTCAAACTCGGTTCATGCAAACTAAACTATAACCCTTGCCTGTAATAAAAAAAAAACGACTTTGTTATAGTATCAGATACGAGAAAAGGATTGATCTTTTAGAGGATTATAGTTTTTTGATTCTGTCTTTAAAATTCTCACATTTTGAGGCTATTAGTGCATAGGATCATCTAAGTTTTGTGTAAGAGAGGTTGCTACAATGCGTTATGCACAACTTGTTATTGGGCCAGCAGGCAGCGGAAAGGTTAAGCTCTATGCATTTCTTTTTTTTTTAATACAAAGAATGCAAGTTAAAGTAGTATTGTTTATCAGCCAACTTTACTAAAAGGAGTTTATGTTTTTTGTATTTTTGTTGGAGCAGTCAACTTATTGCTCATCTTTACACCAACACTGTGAAACTATCAGACGAACAATGCACATCGTGAACTTGGATCCTGCTGCAGAAGTCTTCAACTATCCTGTGGCAATGGGTGAGTTAGTTCACTGCTTTCTTCAGTGTCCCAGTCTTCCGGTTTCTTAGTCTCACACCTCTGGATGCAGATATCCGAGAGCTTGTTTCCGTTGATTTTGTTATGGAGGAGCTTAAATGTGGTCCCAATGCTGCTCTCATCCGTTCTATGGAGTATCCTTTCTTGTTAACCTTATAGGGCTTTAACACTGTGATTTTGGTTTTTTTGTGTTCTGTTAACTGGAAGAGACCTTAACTTTGAGTTCATAGGTACCTTGAGGACAGTCTATATAATTGGTTGGATGAAGAATTGGAGAATTTCACAGACGATGACTACTTAGTCTTTGACTGTCCAGGTGTATCTCTCTCTCTTAGAGAACCCAATGTGTTTCTCTCTGTCTTTGATCCATGATTGTTTAACTGTTATGTTGTGGTTGTAGGCCAGATAGAGATTTTTACACATGTACCTGTGCTTAAGAACTTTGTGGAGCATTTGAAGAAGAATAACTTCAATGTCTGTGCAGTGTATTTGCTTGATTCACAGGTTTTTTTTCCCTTGCCTTTTGATTATGAGTTTTAGTAGAAACCATTCAGTGTTTTGGCATAAAAGAGAATATATATATTGGATCAGTTTGTAACAGATGTAACCAAGTTTATCAGCGGATGTATGGTTTCTCTTTCTGCAATGATCCAGCTTGAACTGCCTCATGTTAACATCCTTTCTAAGATGGATCTCTTACAGGATAAAACCAACATTGAGGAGTGAGTCTTGCTTTCTCTGTTCTTCTTAGTCTACCATGTTTTTTGTTTCTTCTTGCTGAAATTTATAATATTCATTTAACATATCTAGATACTTGAATCTGGAGCCTCGCACAATGCTGGCTGGGTTAAACCAGAGGATGGCTCCTCAATTTGCAAAACTGAACAAGGCCTTGATTGAACTGGTAATGGTTCTCATACGTTTGTTGAATGTTGGATCAACTGATTTTGAAATGTTTGTTTTGAAGGTGGAACAGTATAGCACGGTGAGATTCACGCCGCTTGATTTGAGGAAAGAAAGGAGGTAAACTCAAAACCCAAATTCACGTTTTACTTTCTTACATGTTTAGTTTTAGTATCAAAATGAAAATGTAGCTGAAATGTTTTGTGGACAGCATACAATATGTACTGTCTGAAATCGACAAGTGCATTCAGTTTGGAGAAGACGCAGACGTTAAGATCAGAGAACTTGATGAAGATATGGATCAACTAGAGCTCTAGAAGAATATGCTTGGAAGACTTCTAAGTGAATGAATAGTACTGGGTAGTGTTAGTAGTAGTGACTGAATTGCCTCAAGGTCTAATTTTCCAGTTATGGGTTTGTTCATTTTTTTAAATTTCAGATATTGAATGGTAAACTCGAGTTAAATACAATTGCAAATTCGATATTTTATGAATGTAACAAACAAGTGCGTTGTTTAGTCTTATGATTCGTTATAACATAAGCCAACGTATTATCAAAAGTTTTATCAGCAGCTGATCATTAATTAAGCTAAAAAAATATAAAATGCAAACCTATGAAAATCTCGAATCATAAACTACGAAAATATAAACATCATTCTTTGCTTTTTAAATTTCAGATATTGAATGGTAAACTCGAGTTAAATACAATTGCAGATTAGAGATTTTGTGATTGTAACAAATTAGTGCTTTATTTAATCTTATGATTCGTTGATATATCAAATGTTATATCAGAAACTGATCATTAATAAGATAAAAAATATAAGCTGCAAAACTATCAAAATGTCAAAAAGATTTCTTCAAAGAAAATAGCATACTCATACTCAAAATCCTCAAACACAATTAAAATGTGAAAGCAAAAGCTTAATGTTTTAAGTCTGGCAAAAAAGTAAAAAGCTACAAGAGATATCATGAGACACTGAAAGTTGCGGTGATTTACTCTTCGTCGTCCTCATCATCATCATCACCACCAGCAGCACCGTTCAATGCCTTAACTCTCTCGATCAATTTGTTCTTCCTCTGTTCATAGGTCAACTTCTTCAAATTGTACCTGTTATTAAGTCAAAAACACACAAATGAGACATCAAGAAACCAAACGAGAGCCAATCGTATTAAGAAAGAATGAAAAATGCTGACCTCTTGTGTGCCTTGGGAGCAGGTTTCTCGGTCTTCTTAGGGTTGGGGTCTGCACGGATGGCTGCGTGAACCTTCTTGTACAACTCCTCCATGTTCTCAGCATCAACTCCTTTCTTCAAGTACTGACTGAAGTGAGTTTGAAACTTCTCTGGCTCATCTTCGTTCAACATCTTCATGTAGTTTGAGACATGACCACCGTAGATGTAGTTCCTGTGGATCGCAGCATCGAGTTGCTTGTTCTCCTTGTTGAAACCGGCAAACCTCTTGTCACTGTGGGGGATATCAAGTCCTCCGTCCAAGGCTCCCTACAGTACAGAATAAACAAATTCATGAAACCCACAATAGAACAGATAATAACAATGACAAAGGCATTACAACAGTTTATGTACCTTGAGAGCACCGAAGACACGGTTTCCTGTTGTGGTCCTGATGAGACCAACATCAAGAAGAGCACGGAAAGGCCTCCTTGACTCGGTGGGTTCCACAGAGAAGTCCTCTCCAGTAGCCTGAGAATAAATTTATTCAATTAGAGATACACCGAGAGATAGATAAAGCTCAACTCATACGTAAAAGGTCACTGCTTACCTCAACGTTGCCCTCGTACTCGTCATCCATTTCCAACATCTTCAGGACACGGCGAGCCAAGAGAAGGCCAGTACAGTAAGCTGTTTTTTACAAAACAAAAAAGAAAGTACTCTTTAGCAAACTAACTATAAAGGCAAACCAATCATCTAAATTTATAGCACTAAAGCATAGGACAGTTCAATACCAGCAGCGTAGTTGGTAAGTCCAACAGTGAGTCCATACTGAGGCAACTCATGTGCGTAAGCAGAAGCCTTGACGATATCACCAGCTATGCTTGCGGACACGATCTGTGCGACAATGTCTTTGTTGGTAAACCTGACAACAAAACGGTACTTTGGTGTGTTGTACTTATTCTTGTCTTGGTTGATCAGACGGATCCTTGCTCTGTAATCAGTCTTACCATCTGTACACAAAATGAACAAACTTTCAGAACACAGACAATATAAAGACAAAGAAAGTAATGAAGAATCTATCCATACCTCTTCTTCTCCTGAACTTGACTTGGTACCTCTTGAAGTAAGCATTCGACTTGGAAGGCTTCACAAACACCTAACAATACAAAACATCTTTATTCATCAGACTATTATCATATAAAACCCTAACTAAACATTAAGATCTAACGATATAATTGTTCTTCACAAGGCAACAGAGATCTATGTGTAATATCGTAAAGGTACAGCCTTTATAAATCTAAGTCAAAAACCCATCAAGATTACAACCAAAGCAAAGAAAAATATGAAAAAGCTGAGGAGAACTAATTCAGGAGGTTTCAATATTAAAATGAAATGAAAAGCAGAATCTTTGGGAAACCATGGCGGAAGAAGAGCACAAAGAGATGAAGGAGAGCTAGGGCTTACCATTGTTCGAAGCTTTGGGGTGTGACGAGAAGACAAGAGGCGGAACTAACCTAAATGCGGGAGGTCTTATAATGAAAAACCCTAGATGACTCCTTCTTGGGCTCTAATGTGGGCTTAATTATGTTTTAACGGTCTAGAACGGGTATGTATTCTACAGAGGCTCATTAGGCTTTATATTTGGGCTTTTGTCTTCCCAAACTATTCTGAGAGGTCTTTATGATAATATATTATATAGTAAGCTTATTTAGCTAGAAAATGTTTTATAAAATGCAATAATTCAAAATATTTAGTTATGTTAGTTTATAATTTCTTTTAGAAAATATAGTACACAAAAAATAGTTCAGCCTTTTGATATTTATTTATGTCAACAAGAGTTCTTATTTATTTATGTGATGGAAATATGTGCTGGATTATAATCTTAATGTTTTGAATGACATTACTAATTTTGAATCTTTTTCTATAATTTTGGTATCTTTTCTTGAAACAGAATACAAATGATGGGAAAGTAAAATGAATAATATGTGATAGCTTAAAATAAATGGCCCCTTTAATAAATGTGCAACATAATAATTTGTAACTAGTTTGTGTAGTTCTTGAGCATGTGGCTCAGGAGTCAGGACTGATAATCAGTGTTAGTGTTGCTGAATCATCAATATAATCTGCAGAAAGATATATCTACTACTTGAATGTAGTTATTGCCATCACCAGAGTAAGTGTGGGAATTTCACCAATATTCTTCTATCCTGGTCTTTTCTTTACCACCAAAACAGTTGCTAGGCATGAGTCATGATTATAACCACTAATAGATCAAACCCTCTATGCACTTAAAAGAAATTGAAACTTCTTTTATGGGAACAGATCACAATCATACAATGTATATTAAAGTATTATTTTTAGCTGCTGGTGCTCCGTTTTCGGGTTACCAAAGAGCTACCTTGAGACCATTGAGATTATGTATGTTCTTATGGTCAGAACTCCAAGTGGTTGTCAAGGCCAAGAGTGCATGTAAATATATAATTTTTCCTAAAGATGAAGGAGGATTTGGTACTTCAAAACTAAGAGAATTGTCAAAGCCATTTTTCTTAGGGTGAGCTGGTATTCTAGTGTGCACTAAAATTCAACGAATAAAACATCTGTGTTTACTCTTAGGTAACACTTGAAAGAATTCATTCTATTATGTAAAGTGTTTGGTTTGAGACATCTTCTTTCTCATAACTAATAGTCAATTTAAGGGAAATTTGTCAAAAGAGGACAAAAAAGCACAACTATTGTCCCCTTAGAATAAAATCAAATTTTGTCACTTTTGGATTTCTACTACCTTTTTGTATAAACGAATTCATAACAATAAATTAACAAGGCAAAAAATTGAGGAAAAATATAAAATATGAAATAGAGTAGCATGTGAATATATGAAAAATATTTTTAGATTCAAAAAATGTTTGGAATAGTAATTTCAAAAATTGGATAAATGGGTAGTAAATCAGATCTACTATCTACGGCTGTTCAGAGTGTGCAATCTACTAACAACTAATCCATCTAAAGGGTTTAGAATGCATAATACACCAAAACATATACATCTTCGAATGAATAATATGATATCTGACTTTCCTTCTTTGTTCTGGAGTTTTACTAGAACATAACATATACGAAAGATTCACGCGTCTACCTTAGCAGAACATATCTTCTTAATTTTAATGTTTTATCTGGGTTCGTGGGATTACGTATCTACTGGTTAAACTATTTGATAAATTTGGTAGAATGTATCTTCTACCAACGTTTTTTGAGCCATAATCCGAAAATCTAGGAAAATCTAAAGAATAATGGTTAGTAAATATTCTCTAAATATTTTTGTTTCCTTTTTAATATTTTTGCCATGAACGTGTTTAAGTTTCATATTTGGTATATATAACCTATTATATACTACCTTTTTTTTATTAGATGACAATATGATAACTTGGTTCAGTGGTTTATATGTCTAAGACCTCTATTAGTAACCCGAGTTCAAGTAATTGCACTGCACATGTTTTCCTATTTTTTGTCTTTTTTGCTGTTTATAACACTAATCCTTGAAGTTAACATCTTTGTAGAATTTAGTACGCAAAGTACTCAAAGGAAGCAATTAGCATCTTTGTGGAATTGTCGTGGTGAACTCATACGAGTGGTTTTATGGTTCTAATATTAGAATTGTCGTGGTGAACTCATACGAGTGGTTTTATGGTTCTAATATTGACGCAATTTATATTGACAGAATGGTCACACGGTTTCTGAACAACAAGATAACAATCAAACATGTCTCAACAACAAGAGCAAAGCAAAATTTTTTTTCCATACTTGTAATGTAAACAAGAGAAACCAATCACGTAAAGAGAGGTTATCATATTCTCTCTGTAGTTAAACAATATGCTAAGAGATCAAGGATGACATCAAGACCTAACGAGAGCAAACAAAATTAGCACAACGACATGTGTCTGCTACAATGTTGTGTCCGTTTGATGCTAGCTGTGATGATAAACAAATTACTGGCTCGGTTTCACTGCTACAAGTCATGAAAGAATCTCGAGTTATGGCATTGATTTTGGCTGGTTCGTATAAGATTCTTTCATGAATTGTTTGATTTTGGCTGGTTCGTATAAGATACATCATCCCATATAACAAAAACGTCTTTCACCTTAGTGATACTAGTCTTACACCTCAAACAAAAGAACAACTTTGCTCAATCACAAATATAAAAAGATTCAAGTCATAAAATAACCAATTATAAAAAAAGATTGAGCATAAATGTAGCTGGCAAAGCAACTATGTTCTAACTTCCAGCAATACTCCAAACAAGTTGTGATGAAGTAAATCAATAGCAGAAGCAGACAATCCTTTCTCGCTAGAATCAAAAACCTACACAAAACACCGTTTGAATCAGCTCTAGTTCTAGTACTTCCACCATCGAGATCCACATAAGTGTTGTGTATATTTAACTACCTTGACGGCGGATCCCAAAGAAAGCGAAGAGGCTATAAGAGAAGACGATTTGATTCGAGAAATCTAACATGATCCATCGCTCAACGCCGAATAAAAACTAAGAATAAACCATAAATACGAGATTGGAGTAATAGGGGGCGATGAAGAAAGGGGTGGGTTAGGTTAGAAGTTAACGTGAAAAAACTATATTTCAAAATAATAATCCATTTGATACACATTTTGGGTCTAATACGAAGGATAAAATGGGATTATCATTATTGTTTATACTAAGTGGACAAAAATCTCAAGTATAATTCTAAGGGGACAATATGTTAATTTTTTTGTCCCTTTTTGGCAAATTTCCCTAAATTTAAACCCAAGTAACACGAAGAACATTATGCCAAATAAATACTGTGTAATGTGGATTGTACATGTGTGACTAATCAAAACTCTCATATATAGGACTTGTAGAATGGAAAGAAACAAGTTGAACCCCCCCCCCCCTCCCCCCCAGAAAAAACGAATGGAAAGAAACAATATATGTAATGTGAATATAGCAATAATGAGTCTCTGATCAGTGATTAGTGAAAGAATGGAAGGTATGTAAGGCTTTTAAATGTAAGATTGATGATTGAGTTGGATAACGTGAGACTGATCATTCGCTCCATCGACAAACTTGTTTCACACATTTTGACAAGAACCTATTAGAGGTCAATAAATGGAAAACTGAAGAAGTAGAATAAGTAAAACATAAACCATTTCAGCTTAATGATAAGCTAATGTTGCAAGTTGATTTTTTTTGTCTTTAACACCATATCAAGTAAAGCATACAAGATAAAGATGAAACAAATGCTGGAATAGACCAAGTGGAGTAAAAAAAATCTATAATAAACCTCCTCCTTTTTCAATTAATTTGTATTTAAAAAAAAATAGAAAAAGTAGGGAAATGACCATTATCCTTACAAAAGTTGATAAAATTACAAACCCAACCAGATACAATTCAACCCAGATAGCATCACTTGGATCCGGGTCGGATCTTTTCCCAAAGCCCTAATTTTTTGTTCTTCCCCCTTTTCAACCATTGATGGTTCAGTTTTTTTTTTCAAATTTTTCATCTCAATTTTTTTTTTCTAAACAATTTCGATTCTCTTTCTCAGTTTGTATCTTCTACATCAACAATCATCATTCTCTTAATCAATTACCAATCTCTCTTTTTATTCTCCATTGATGCTTTCTCATCCAAAATTGAAACTAAAAAAAAAAATTGAAACTAGTAATCATTCTTATCTCAAATATATCAATCTTAATCATTTTTGGTCAAATCCATCGACCCACCATCCTCTTCAATCAATTTACTATGTTTTTAAACCGAACCTATCATCAATATATGATATTCACGACAATGAAGAACGCAGAGTATTACTAGTATAACTCAAACGAATATAACTGGTAAAACTAGAGTGTGTATAACTAGTATAATTGGTACAACTAGAATGCTTATAATTAGTATAACTGATACAACTAGAATATATAAATTTTAAAAACTAAATAGTTGTTACCAATATTACAATTAAATGGTGAAATTTGTTTTCTTTTTTTTTTTTTTTTTTTTTTTTTTTTTTTTTTTTTTTTTTTTTAGCATATGAATATTTAGACAAGAGGATGATGTGAAACTATCAGCAGAACATCAAGCCGATCCCGATCATTCCCTGACACTATCAGCAGAATTGCCTTCTCAGGATGATGGAGAGGGTACACCAAGCCCATCACTTCCGATTGAGCTACAAAAATCACCGATTCAAACACCCAGTGAGACAGAGAATTCACTGCAAGCTCCATTAATTTCTACCAACAGAGAGTCAGGCTCACCTGAAGCTGCCATTAACAATGACACACAAAATCGGTAAACAGATCAATTTAAAATGGTTTTGGAATTGTTTATGATAAGATTGAACTAACAAATAGGAACCGTGAACAGATTGGATCTAACAACAGAGATTCAAACCCACCTGAAGCTGCTGCCATTGACAATGACGCGCCAATAATGGTAACAAGTCGATTTGAAATGGTTTTAGGAATATTTACTATAGGGTTGAGTTAACAAATCAGTAGTAATTATATAAGAAGTGTAACTAGTACAATTAAAAGAATGAAAATAGTTCAATTGGTAATAAAATGTTGTAAAACAAAATCAGTATAACTAGTAAAACCCTGCTTTTTATAAGTAATATAACTGGTACAGCTATCAAATGTATAACTAGTTTACCTAATACAACTAAGTATTGTATAATTAGTATAACTTGTACAACTAAGGGATTTTGTGTGATATAAGTCGGTTATTCAGTGTATTTTATTTGTGTTTTCAGGTTGAGGAGACGATACGGCTGGTCCTACGGCTGTAGAAGCTGACAGACTTGTTGGCTTTTTCTTCAAGCTGAATGCATATGAGAAGGGTTGCAAGCTCTCCTCAAGGTGCAACCTCTACCATTTTCAGGACATGATCAAATATTTTCATGAGTCAGAGAAGAATTGGTTTAAATAGTTATTTGTTTGACTAGTTATACTACTACTACTAATTTACTGTTTTTTAAATCATCTTTAATCTCGAAGTCGAAGAAGACAGTAATTGTACTAATTGTATTGTATCATATAATTACACAGTTACCTTAGTGATACCACTTATGTATGTTTACATGATTTGTATGGTTACTATGTTTTCTTGTAGATGATATAGGACATGAGTGATGCCATATCGGTTGAGGAATCAACTAAGGAGGATTGTAACTGAAAGAAAAAGCTTGAGAAGGATGCAATTGAAAATGAGGGGGCAGTTGGAAATGAGGAGGAGACAACTAGTAAAACTACTCATCTTAATATTCAACTATAATGATTAAAACATGATGCACAATACAAAAAGAAATAACATAGTTGTACTAGTATTATAGTTGTACTAGTTTGTACATAGTTGTACTAGTTTTTTAGTTATACCGATTTGTACATAGTTGTATTTCGGTAGTGAAATAAAAAAAAACTAGTTGTACCACATAAAATTTAAACTTACTTCAGTTGTACCACTTCTTGATGTGTACATGCATATGCCATAATACAATGAAATCACCAGTTTTATTAAAATACATTTCATGTATGTTTTCCAAAAGTTATGTGGACAAAGAAGTTAGCAAACCTTAAAAGCATAAGGTAGATTATGCAAATTTATATGATTGTGCTATAATTACAAAAAAAATAAAAAAAAAATATAGCTAATCTAATTAAAAAACCTTTAAATATAAGGTATGTAATGTAAAACTAATGTAACAATATAATAGTTGTAAGAGTTTTTGAGTTGTATCGGTTTGTACATAGTTGTACTAGTTTTTGATTTGTACTAGTTTGTAAATAGTTGTACTAGTTTTTGAGTTATACCGGTTTGTACATAGTTGTACTTTGACAGTGAAATCAAAAAAACTATTTGTACCACATGAAATTTAAACTTACCTCAGTTGTACCACATTTTTATGTGTATATATGTCTTCGCCCAATACAATGAGATCATCGATTTTGTTAAAATGCATTTCAAATATGTTTCCTCCTCGCAAGGATAGACACTTGGAGCCTTGAACACGTTCTCCCTGAACGTAATGAAGCGGCAACGGCAATCGCTTTAAGTGTCACTCGTGATCAGCGTCAACAGTCCTACATGGCCAGATATGCTCCAGTGTGGCTTCATCATCTTCTCGCTTTGGAGGCTCATCCATAAGGGGTTTGTTTTGGTGAGCTCCTATCATCTCTTTTTAAGATGTCTAATGACATCCCTTTACTTTTTCTCTTCTGTACCGGTTCTTTCCTTTGTTGTACTATCCGAGCTACCAGTGTTATAAAAAATAAGAAGTTAACAAACCTTAAAAGTATAAGGTATATCATATAAACTTATGGAGTTGTGTAATAACTTTTAATTTTTTTTTCAAAACTTCAAATATCTTAGGAGAAAAAAACCTGACTACATACCATTTTGGATATTTGATAGTGTTCTCATATGGAATACCAAATTGGTTTGCCAATTTTTTGAAATTTCCAAGTTGTACCAGTTGTACCAATAATACTCATCTAATATATAATAAAAAATTATAACAATTATATCAATTGTTTATATGTTTAATTTTAGAAGTTGTACCAATATTTTCATAATAATATAGGTAATTTAAGTTTGACCAAAAAAATATAGCTAATTTACTTAACAGACCTTAAATATAATATATATATATATATATATATATATATATATATATATTATGTAAAATTAAGAGTGTAACGTAATAATTTAACAAAAAAATAAAACTTCAAATAAAATAGATGAAATTTTGTCATCATATACCAATTAGGATATATGTTTGTTTATTTCATATGTAATATATGATTATTAGTCGTTTCAATTATAGTAGTTTTATATTGTACATGAATTATAACATTTATATATCAGTTATACTACTTATATCAATTTTTAACATGTTTAGTTATACAAGTTATACTAGTTGTACCCAGTTTTCTCTTATCATCTGACGGATCAGATTACATCTCGCATTATCTGATCTGATGGTTCACATTCAACTTTCATTAATGGCAAAAGGGTAATTTCGAAACCCTTGGTCTATGATAGATTAGTTTTGGTTGTTGGAGATTTTTTTGAAGCCATTTGTCTCACTATAGATTTTGGTCCGATAAAGATAAATATGTTGAAGAAGATGTGTAGAACGTTTATCATTATAGATGGAGTAATTAAGAAACACCCTTCGTTTTTGGCGATGATTCTGATGGACACGAACTCGGCTCTTATCCTATGGAGACATCAGAGAGAGAACTATAAAGAATAACGGGTTGCGTTATGGTTAGCTGAAGTTTCAATGTCTTTACCCCTCTTGGTCTTTAGGTTTTTTTTTTTTTTTTTCCATTCGGACCTTAAGTCCGCTAGCGGCAGAGGTTGTAGCAAGGGAACATCAATGGCCTAAAGCTTCTTCTGGTGAAGCGCCCTTGAGTGAAGTCGTTAAAGGGACACGCACAGAACTCTGATCCTAGGAGACCATAGCGAGGTGAAGAATTGCAATATCTGGGAAGGCTTGGGTTAGATGAAACCTTGTATATACGGCCTTATGTTGCGTTTCTTGGTGTAAGGTTCGGAGACTTCGACCCCGGTAAGAAGGAGGCGTCCGAGCAATAAGCACTTTGAGTGTTGTGGCAGTTGATCCACGTATATCACTCCAATCATAAGGAGATTACTGCTTGCTTCCAACTGATGTCTCGTATTTGTTCTCTTTTGAACTGGTTATGTCTTGTCTTCTGTAACTATGTGGTTTAATTATGTGGTTAAAGTGTCTGGATGAGATGATATGGTAACGTAGGAACCAAATGAGTGTTTCTAGGTGGTACTGTATCCTCATCCTTATGTCACATTGTGGTTAAGTCTCTTTTGAGACATTGGGGTCACAATTTGATTGTATTAGAATCATTTGGTTAATGAAAAGTTGAAATTGAGCAAAAAAAAGAAAAAAGAAAAAAGAAACACCCTTCGTTTATTCCAATCCCTTCTCAGTTGAGGCTATTCTCTTCCTGGCTTTCTCTGCCTGCAAATCATAGATTTGAAAGATTTAAAAAACAAAACAGAATAATATGGAAGTGTAACAACCTGAAATGGTTAATCTTCTATTCCAAGCACTAACCTGTTCCTTCCAGTTCATGGAGCTTATAATGATAGAAAGTATAATGGCTTGAGCAGTGGATCCAACCACAACACCGCACCACAATCCTTTTCCGTTAAAATGACGATAGAAAGCTAAGTAAACTCCAACCGGAGCTCCTATGAGATAATAAGACACCACATTGTTCCAAGCTCCAATATGTTGCCAACCACTTCCACTAGCAACACCGTTGAGAACTGCCGTAAATCCGTCAAGGATGAAAGAAAGACAGAGCAAAGGAGATAGTTCAGCCACATAGTCCACAACTTCTTTGCTGTTGCTAAACGCGTAGCCTACGATATTCTTGCAGGTGAAGAGAAGTGTGGCGAAGAAAATCGACTCTACAATCCAGAGAGAAAGCCCTGACAATACTGATAGCTTAGCAACTTGATGATACCCAGCTCCCAAATTGTTAGACACACGTGTGCTGCAAGAAACCAATCAAAAATGTTGAGAAATGGAATTGTAGAGAAGATTTGGTCTGAGAGTTTTAAATCATATACCTCACACCCGCGGCCACTCCACTTGGAATTACATAGTGCAAAGCTGCTGTTGTAAAACTGAAATAAAAGAAATTGGATAAATACTCTCTAGTAAAGAGAAAAAAAATAAGAAGAAAAAGTATTTATATATTATACTTTTTTCTTTTGAGAAAGGGCTATTTATATATGATACTTACCATATCGAAAGAACAGAGGTCTCAAGTTTTGGATTAGGGAGAAGACCTGAGGAGAGTACGAGTAGCTCAAATAGCCACCATTCTAGGCTATAAAAAAGACAAATAATGCAAGCGGGATGAGAGGGAGCCATAGCGTATATAACCAGGACTCCGCCAATGAAGATGAGGGAATGTTTCTTTCCCTATCTAATCTATTAAAAAGGGTAATTCTTGTAAGCACAAATTTTTTTAATCACAAATAGCATGTAATAAATAGTATGATCAAAATAACATTTATTATATACTAAAAACGAAGTTATTTTTAATCAATATTTAATCTAAATAATTTTTATAATAACTATAAAAGTATATTTTTAAATTGCTGCAAATTTTTTTTATCAGAAATCCCTAAACCTCATCTATAAAAATCTAAATCCTAATTTTTAACCAATTATCCCTATATATATACTGTATATGCTAGTTTTTTCTTCCTTGTGAGCTATTTTTTTGATAAAACAATTTTGTGATTAAAATATCGAAATTATTAGCTTTAAAGTGTAACTTGACAAGCAATGAACTTGAAAATGACTTACCAAACCATTGCTGCTGATGGAATTCCGTATTGGAAGAATTGTTTGACGCAAGAAACAAAATCTTCAGATACTAAGCCACGAGTCTTTTCACAAGAGGTGGAGAATCTAACGTAGAATGCAAGTATGAAAGCATAAAACCAGAAAGACACACTAATAGCCATAGCAGCTCCATTGCTTCCCAGACCAAACACAGAAACCATAGTCCAGCAAACTGGGATATGGAACAAAAGGGTGGCTACGGCAGTGTAGAGCAGAGGGATAACCAGCCCTTGTGTCTGAAGATACCTAGTGAGTGGTATGACAATAGCTTGGCCAAATAAACCCGGTATGAGCCAAAAGGCATAGGAGCCAGCTACTCTGGAGATGTCAGGGTCTTGTCCGATAGAGACCAAAAGCTTTTCGATGTAAAACCAGAGAATTGATATGAGGAAACAAATTGGGATGTTGGAAGCGATTGCAGAGTATGTGTAGGTTCCAACTAGTTCGAATCGTTTGGCTCCAAAAGCTTGGCCACAAAGAGTTTCCAAAGCACCCACTAAACCATACTGCACAAAACATTTTCATGAATTGAGAATCAATTCTTTTTTTTTCAATTTTATTATATTCTTATAACGAAGAAGAGAGAGTCTTGGCATAGTTATTACCAGAATACTGAAACCGGAGACATTCGTGAAGGAGGTGGCAAGAGCGACGCCGGAGAGCTGAAGCTCGCTGTAGTGGCCGGCGACCATGACTGAGATGACAGGCAAAAGGTATTCAGAAAAGGTCACGATGGCCATAGGAGCGGCTAAGAGGCTTAATTTCTTCAGCTCGACGATGAGCTGGCCTCTTTGCCATGTCGTTTTACCGGGGACTAGCTCCTCCTCTCTCAGAAGAAACGGCTCAGAAGAAACAGCTTCGTCCATTGTCGTCTTCCAAGTGTTGAAGCCTTTGCCTTTGATTTCAAGATAAAGTTGAATCTTTATAGACAAAAGGAACCAAAGTGTCAATGTCAATAAAGACTTTTCTTTCTGTAGAACATGGGTGTATTATTATTGAATTTACATGACTTTTAGGTCTAGTAAAAACAAAAAAAACACGTTTTCCACGAAGGAAGTTGGTGTAAACTTTCTTTTTCTTTGTCATCTATTAGATTAATATTGATCTAACCAAATTTTTACACAAAGCCAGCAAAATTATGAAACCTTTCTTATCATCATGA
The DNA here is from genome assembly GCA_932364175.1 of Eruca vesicaria subsp. sativa. Lineage (NCBI taxonomy): Eukaryota > Viridiplantae > Streptophyta > Magnoliopsida > Brassicales > Brassicaceae > Eruca > Eruca vesicaria. The sequence continues at coordinate 44,163 of CAKOAT010567376.1, forward strand.
TATAATAAAGAGAAATTAAATATATATATATATATATATATATATATATTAAGTTAAATAACCATTTTATGGAATTTATAACTCTTAATCATACTTTTAAGGGGATTTGAAGTTCCTTGATACCAAATGGTGAGGTATAAATCGCTCTTATTCTCATGTCTTTTGACCTATTCATACAGTTCACATATATTCTTGTTCATGATTCAAGATTTTTTCCTTCAACTCACAACCACTCCACTACATTTGGGGTAGAACTAGGATCCACAACATCCACTATAAAGTATCAGAAAACACATTCGATGTAATTTATAAGATCATTACTCTCAGCGTTATAGGTATACAAACCCTAAAGAATATACAAAAGAAGTACATGGCTAAGAGCTAAGCCTATGATTACATCTATAACTCTAGCTTACTCTATCTCTATAAGAGACACCATGGAAGCTCTCCTATAAGACTTGGAGGCTTTTGCCTCCTAGAGACTACTGTCGTGACCTCTCCTTGTTGGTATACAAGCACTTAATCTAATAGGCTTCGATGATTAGGCCCATAGATTATCTGCATGTAACTTGTGTCATCCCAATATTGAACAAGTCCGATGAACTTGACTAAACCTCATAAAACTCCACCTGTTTGATCCAAGTCCATAACCCTTTCTTTGTGCTGACACCTCGTGGTGCTTAAGAAAAACTGCTTATCTTTAGCATCTCCTTGTCTTATCTTATCTCTTATCACTTCTCTCAGCTCCACCTTGAGCCAAGCTTGAAATCCTTTTATGATCTTCTTGAAATCTGCATAAGCTTACACTTATATGTCATAACTGCTCAAATAGATTATACACTTAAATCCACTTAACCCCATCAATGAAAATAAACATCACGCTTGATGAAAGATATGTGACAATCCCATTGTCATTCTGAATTTCCATCACCTTCATCTAGTATCTTGAGTTGCGAACCCAACTGCTACACTCCAACTATCAAGCCCAACTCCTCATTAACGTTGTATTTCTTCATATCTTATTTTTCATCGTGAACTTATCAGCAACACAACCTTGCTATAAAAATCAAGACTTGTTCAAGTGCTTAAACAGAAACTGAACATCTTTTCTGCAAGTTGATTTCCTCCTTGACCTTTCGATTATGCTCATGCGCATTGAGCCTTGAATCAAAATCCTTAAATATGTGCAACAACCTTTGAACCATATATGTTTCAGTCATGAAACAACCTCTGATTCTCTAGTTGTTTAAAATACTCCAGCCTGAACGCCTTTTGTACCACAAATAGCCATTTGCTCCATCATATACTGTTACACAGTCTTCCCTTGCTATAGTTTCTTCTTCGTGGAGGTACAACCTATATCATCCACACTAACTTGTTGACTCTTCAGACTTTATTCTAACAGACAAGAAATCTTGTTTCTCATGCACACAGCGAGACTGACTTAAGCTGACCCAAAACATAACCACTTATGTTTCTTCGCTTTGTTGCCACACGATAGCCAATCTGTGCAACTGCAAGATCCGTTGATCATCTTTTTCAAAGATAACATATATTCCCTATGATCTCTGAAAACTTCAGTTCCTAAGAGATTGGTAACCTGACTTGATTCCATCTTCTTAAGTCTAGCTTTGACTTAATATGAGTATGTATTAATTTGAGATAGCCTCCATCCCAAATGACTCAAAATCAATCTCTAACACTGATCACGAACACACCCACTTGTGAAGTTGTTCTCGCTTCAGCCTATATGGGTCTTCTCATTCTTGCAAAACACCATTGCATCCTTTGCAAGTCTCTCATCATCAGTTCCCAAATCTGAAACCATCATGTGCATTTAGATCCTCCTGTGAATGTATTTTTCCTATGTCCTTCCATGAGGTCGTCTTTATCTACAGCAAACGAACGCCATATGTTTCTTTCTTTGATGTTGCCTATCTTTCAGCATCATCTCTTGTTCATCACACATGATGCGATCGTTACTACAAATCTACTAATTCTTCTTCTCCAGAATTTATCCAGCTGATATCTATGCTACCTTGAAGATCTTGCGGAACATGGATCACCACTTCCTCAAACCAGAAGTCCTTTGACTCAATATCTTAACAAACTTCAACAACCTGTGGACACCAACTCCTTATTCTAAGAATTTCTTTGTAACAATCTGAATGAACACCTCATCTTGAACATCTCTCTAAACCGTTGCTATTGCCAACATAACCTGCCGCTTAGCTCAACTTGCTAAGAAGACTTTCGACGCAAAGAATCTCTGCTGAAACTCTGCTCAAACAAATCATTACCTCTGCATGATACCTTGTCGACCCATTTGTTTCCCTCATATGCGTAAGAAACCAAAACAAACTACTACTGAATCACATGCAAAAAAACCCAAAAAACATACTTGTTTCCATTCTGGATTAGTCTCTAATTTGAACCGTCACATGTTCAGCCGAACTCCGCCATAAACAAGTAACTCCTCATTCTCGCAGATCCATCCCAACAGAAAACTATGTATAACGCCAGACACATACCTGTTTAGAAAACCACACTGCATTCCCTCTGAAAATAGCAGCCTTGTAGTATCTTACTCTCTGAACATCTACCCAACTGTAGACTCTCTTAATCACAAATAGTCGAACCCTACATCAGCCGATTTACTTCAATCCTTCTGCAACATCCTTCACGCTAACTGAAGAATATCATCTGAACAGCCATGAAAGATTCATATCATTCAAAGTTCTAAGGCGTCTCCTAGTTCAAAGAATTTATGAGATACTGAGCTGAAATATCCATATAGATTAGAACACCACCTGTGACTGATATACCAAGTAGATTGAACCCAAGAAGATTGTGAAATCCCTCATTGAATCTTTAGACAGTCCCATACAAAACCAGTGGGAAATCCCCTTGTGTTCCACTATGGTTTCAGCTCCAGTAACTTGCATAACTTAAAGAAAACTAAAACTCCAATGCATATAGTCACACACACCTTGTGACTGCAGATCGAGGCAGTTCTGAAACCTCTCTTTCTTATGCTAGCAGCCTACCACCATATTATCTTGTGAGTAGCCTGAAGTTATTCTCACATAGCATCAGATTCTTGCACCCTTGGAGAAATTTAGATAAAACCTGATTTCCAAACTAGAAATCATCTCAATGGATTCAACTGACTCGTGAATCCTTTCTCCATAAACTTGTGCAGCTGCAGCGAAGAACGTCCAACATTTTTCTTCCTTTATTGTAAACCAAATTTCTCTTTCACCTGATCTTGATCTCAGTGTATCCTCTGATTTTTAGTCTGATTTGGGTAAAACCATGTGACCACCAGCTTCCATTAACCTTGCGATTCTTCTATCTCTCTTGTAAGCTTCAACACGAAATTCTTCATATGTCTCTCCTCCACGATACGTGGAATCCGTGAATTGTTGAGCATGTGCTCTGATGCCACTTGTTACAAAATTTATAGCTCTTAATATCAGTTTTTGAGGATCTGAAGCTCTTTGATACCAAGTGGCGAGGTATCAATCACTAATATTCCCATGTCCTTTGACCCACTCATATGATTTACATATATTCTTGTTCATGATTCAAGACCTTTTCACCCAGTTCACGGCCGCACCGCTACATCTAGGGTGGATCTAGGATTCACAACATCCACTATGAAGTTTCAGAAAACACCTCCGATGTGGTTTACAAGATTATCACTCTCTTTGTTCTGGGTATACAAACCCTAAAGTATACAAAAAATACAAGAGAAGTATATGGCTAAGAGTCAAGCCTAGGATTACATCTCCATCTCTAGCTTACTTTATCTCTATAAGAGACGCCATGGAAGCTCTCCTCAGAGGCTTGGAGGCTTTGCTTAGAGGCTACCGTCGTGACTTCTCCTTATTTGTATACCAACACTTAACCTAATGGGTTTCAATGATTAGGTCTATTGATTGTCCACGCGTAACTTGTATAAGTCGATTCAATATTAAACAAGTCTAATGAATGGGCTTAACCAAATCTCACAAAAATGTGTGGGAAACATGGGATGCATTAAGATTTATACTATAACTTTCTTGTTAATCTAGTTTACAAAATTTTTTTTTTTTTGTTAATCAGCAGTTACCCATGTTTTAAAATTTAACTAGAATTTGACCTACACCTTGTGGTGCAGGTGTTTGATTTAACTTGTGTTCAACGTAAATTCATATACATAATTTTTAATGTTTTGTAATTTACATATATAGAAGAATATAATATTTTATAGTATAAAATGTTAATAATAATTTTTTATTTGTACATAATATTATATTAAAAATTAATAGTTTGATGTAATTGTACATATATTACCATGTTGTTTTTTGTTAATTTATTTTAAAATGAGAAAATATATTAAAAATTAATTTTTATATTAGTTTTCTATGATTTATCATTAATTTTATGATACTCTTTTTCTTGAAAATTAAACTCTCAAAATTTTATATTTGACTAAATTAAATAAGGTAAAACTATATTTAGAAACTATATTATATAATATATACTCTATACAGTATTTCAGTTTGTATTTTTATTTTCACCACAAAGAAAGAAAAATCATTGTAACTAATTAATTTAAATTGGTTTTAAATGCAATGGCAGAATCTACAAATAAAAATAAATATAAAAAATATTTAATTTAGTGTAAATATAATGGCTAAATATGCAAATAAAAAGAAATAATTAATGTAATATCCATGTTTTCAAACAATTCTCATTTATCATATCTAATCTATTAAAACAAAAGTACAATTAAAACTTAACCCTAATTTTTCCTAAATATTTACAAGGGATTGCCACTGACATTAAAACAAGTCCTAAGGCCTAATAATAATTGTTATATACATTCCCTTAAATATAACATGCCTTATCTTTTGGTACCTCATTAAACATTTTAATAAGACATTACCATATTATATCAAGCATATTGGTTTTGTCTACCTATATATCACAATTCTCGATATTCTTTATATCCGAATTGTTCAACAAAATATTCTTTATAATATTATAGTCTATTCCTTAATATTTATTACTAATAAATAAAAAATTTACAAACCCATGTAAATAATCAATTATAAAAATATATTAAATAAAATGGTATTTAATTATGTTATTTAATGCATAGTTTATATAACAAAATCTATATGTCAATGCGATAGTAAGATAAATAAATAAAATTATTAATCTAATTGACAGTTAGATAAACAAATAAAATTTACTCATATAAAGAAAAACGTTGGTGTATAAATCAACCCACTCGGGTTTGATGCGAGTCAATTTAGGTTTCGGGTTTTCGGGATCAAAGATTTCAGTCCCGTTCAGATATTTATAAATTTTGGTTGGAGTTTGGTTCGGATCTTTGCGGGTTCGGCTTGTGTCCGGATAACTCATTTAAATTATTTTAAAATTTGTAAAATTTATTATACACTTTAAATTTCGCAAAATCTATAAACAAATAATATATTTCATATAAATTTGAATAACATATGTTAAAATATCTAAAATTAATATATAAATTGGTTTGGTTTGAATATTTGGATAGAGAATCAATAGATATTTTAAGTATTTTCAGTGGTTTGAGTATACTTTAGCTATTTTAGACATTTACTTTTGACTATTGATATATATTTTTAAGTATTTTGGATAATTTAAATATATCTTATATATTTTGGATGTTTTAATATATATTTAATCTAAAAATAATTAATATATCCATGTATATAAATCTATTTCTGATACATTCGGGTACCCATAATACTTTGATTCGGGTCGGGTTCGGTTCTCTAAATACCAAAATTTTAAATCCATTCGGATATTTAATCGATTTCGGTTAGGTTTAGTACTACTTTTTCGGATCAAATTTGGTTCGGTTCTTCGAATTCAAATTTTTTGTCCAGCCCTATATAAATGTTATATTAAGCAAATATTTAATACAGATAAATGCAAAAAAAGATATACTCTACCACAAACTATAGAAAAATATTGATATATATATATATAACTGTAAGAATAACACCCGCACGGGCGTGCGGGTCAAACTCTAGTTATTCTTATTTACAATGAATATCATTGGTTTTGTGTGTGGGTTGAGGAGGTTTGGTTTCGGGAGTTTGTACTCTATTAGTCTAATAACCATTGAGATGTTTAAATATTTTGATAGTAGATGAATTCATGGGTAATTGGCATAAAATTTCATCCAACAATAAGAAAATTTAATACTCAAAATCGCATCTCCATCCTTTTCTTTGGTGATATATAGTAATTTCAGATCTACCACAGTGAGTGAGTAAGAAGAAGAAAAATAATTATTAAATATATCGTTTTGTGGTTTCTAATATCATGTAAAAAGAAGTATAAATATTAAAAAATTGCTCATATTTCTTTTTAAAGATAATATAACTTACGGATCACGTATCTTATCAACTACTAAATTACTAAACAAGCGGAAAGTCACGACCGTGCTGCCCAAGCAGCCAGTGTAGCAATATTCGTATTGACTTGTTCGAAAGCATTACTAGTGGTCGGAATATCCAATATATGACATAAGATGAATGAAGACTGAATGAACGCTGTGTCATCTTCAACGAGCACCGTTCATTTATATATATTCAATTATTTACATCACGACGAATATGAATTATCACTTGAAAAGTCATTCTCCTGATTTTACCCCAATGCTGTTTGAAGATTCAATTTTGTATCCACTGTTATTGTCTATTTTAAAATTTACATGTTCTCTTTTTTTTGTTCACTGTTATTGTCGATTTTTTTAGTTTGTACCACAAGGCTGTTTAAAGACTCAATCTTGTATCCACTGTTATTGTCGATTTTAAAATTTACAATTTCCTAAAGTTTTAGTTTATGAGAGAGGAATACTCTGTAATAACACAAAACAATTTTTTTTTTTGTAACATAAAACAATTTATTATTAAAAAATTAGCACACAAAGAAGACAAAGACTAGATGACCAAGAAAAGAAGAAAAATATCAAAATAGCATCACTTAAAAGTTAAAGAAAATTGGTTAATCAACTCTATTAGGCCAGCACATCTAGGACTATCCGTTTTTGAGTACCTCCTGTCATGCAGGTTTGGGCTTTATCGGACTATCCGTCCATTCTGGGTGACTTCCCGAATATATTTATTTACCAAAACATAAACTTTCTGTTTTAGAAGCGAAATAAAGTGGCTAATCGGAGACCACAATTCGACACATTCCCATGGATCTGTTGGTATATTTGGAAGGCAAGAAACGACAAACTCTTTAATGGGAAAGATGTATCTCCGATTGACACTCTTCAACATGCGTCTCTTGAAGCAGAATGTTGGAGAAAGGCAAACGAGAAGGAGGAAGTAAATGAGGATCATGAGGTACCTCCTAGTTCAGAGCCCCCTAGGATCCCACAAACCCCTACATGCCAAATTTATGCATCATGTATCGATAATGGTAGTGTCAGTGGGTTAGGGTGGAGTCTCAAGGATCAAATGGGTTCTGAATGGTTCGGACTACGGGCGTGTCGAAGGAGCCTATCAGCTATGCATGCCGAGATGGAAGGCCTACTGTGGGAAGTCTCATGTATGAGAGATTTGAGGATGATTTCGATACGGATTGAGACGGATTGTTCGGATCTAGTGGACATGTCTGTTGATTTGTGAGAATTAAAGAGAGATTTAAGGAGATTATTCTTGAGAAAAAGAGAGAGAGATAAATGAGATCTAGAAAAGAGAGAGTGGGGAATATATTTTCCTTAAAATTAACTCATTGTGCATTACAACAAATAAATAGGCAAGTATGCCTGGGATAAAAATAATTAAACTAATACAAGTTGGTACACAACGGTCAAATGCACGTGGGAAGAGCAGAAGTAGAGAATTTGAATTTGCTCATATGGTCACTTTCCATCATGGTCATCGTATTTGGAGTTGACCATATGGTCAAGCTTGTACCATCGCTCTCCTTCTGTCATGGTCACACTTTGCACCAATGGTCATTGTATTTGAAGTGGACCATATGGTCAGGCCCTTTATGGTCACGCTTGTACCAACCATCTTATTTATGGTTGACCATTGGTCAAGCTCTTCATGGTCACGCTCGCAACAATCTATGGTCACGCTTGTACCAACCATCTTATTTATGGTTGACCAGCGGTCAAGCTCTTGATGGTCACGCTCGCACCAATGGTCATCTTATTTTATCTTAGTAATTCCTTCATGTCAATACTCCCCCTCAAGCTTGACCATGTAGAACAAGTCAAGCTTAGAAGCCATGAAGCAATTCCTCATTAAAAACTTAGCTAAGTAAAACCCAATGGGATAAAACCTAAGCCAAGGAAAAAGAGTAGATCACTTCAAGGAGGAGAGATTAATGACATGAGAGATATATGAGTCCTAACCTTGGGAGGATGGACTCACAAACCTTAGCGCTTGCTGCCTTTGTAAAGATATCAGCCAGTTTATCTTCACTTCTAGTGTAACATGGGAGTATTATTTGCTGCTCCATTGCTTGTCTCACCTTGTGGCAATCCACTTCTATGTGCTTTGTTCGCTCATGAAACACTGAGTTGGTTGCAATGTGAATGGCTGCCTGGTTGTCACAGTGCATAGTCATGGGTGTAGTGATCTCTATACCAAAGTCTTTCAGCAGTCCCTTGATCCACATCAGCTCACTGGTTAGTTTCCTCATTGCCCTATATTCAGCCTCATCACTTGAACAAGACACCACCTTTTGCTTCTTGCTCTTCCATGTCACTAAGTTGCCTCCAATAAATGTGCAATATCCAGTAGTTGATCTCCTATCAACTCTATCTCCAGCCCGATCAGCATCACAATAGCCAACAACCTCAGTGCTTTTGTTACACGCCATCCACACGCCTTGGCCAGGAGCTTCCCGTAAGTATCTTAGAATCCTCTCTACCATGTTCCAGTGATGAATCTTGGGTGTTTGCATATGCTGGCTAACTTGATTCACAGCGAAACACACATCTGGTCTTATAATGGTTAAGTAAATCAGCTTCCCAACCATCCTCCTATACCTCTTGACATCTTCAAATGGAGTGTTCTCATACTCCCCCTCACACAATACCTTGTAGTTCTCTTCCAATGGTGTCTTGGCTTTCTTTCCTCCAAGGTATCCTGCCTCCTTTAAAATATCCAGAGTATATTTTCTTTGAGATAAGAACAATCCCTCCTTTGATCTACACATCTCAGTGCCAATAAAGTATCTCAGCTCTCCTAGATCTTTTATATCAAATGCAGCCTTGAGAAATGACTTGGTTGAGATTATTACTTCCTTATTACTACCAGTGATAATAATGTCATCCACATAGACAAGAATTACCACTATCCCTTGCTTGCTGGTCAGTGTGAACAGAGTGTGATCAGCTTGCGACTTCACAAATCCTTTCCCGTTGAGTGTTGTACTAAGCTTGTGATACCAGGCTCTTGGTGATTGTTTCAAGCCATAGATTGATTTCTTTAATCTAAGAACATTCCCTGGTTTAACCATGTCTTCTCTACCAGGAGGTGGTCTCATATACACTTCATCTTCTAGTTCTCCTTGCAAGAATGCATTCTTTACATCCATTTGCCATAGATCCCATTCAAGATTCACAGCTAGAGAGAGCAGCATCCTGATGGTATGGAGCTTGGCTACTGGTGCAAAGGTGTCGAGATAGTCCTCACCATAGACTTGTGTATATTATCTTGCCACTAATCTGGTCTTCTTCCTCTCTGGTTTCCCATTTGCAAGGTATTTGATGGTGTATATGAGCCTGCTTGTAACAGCTTTCTTCCCTCTTGGAAGCTCAGTCTCATACCAAGTGTTGTTCTTTTCCATAGCTCCAAACTCATTCTCCACTGATTCTCTCCACTCATCATCTTCCATAGCTTCTGCATATGTCNTACTGCCTCAGCATTAAAGTACACTCTTGTATTGTTCCAATTAGGTGCTTTGTTCCTGATTCTTGTACTTCTTCTCAAGGCATGTGGCTGCTCAGGTTCACTTGTTTCTTCACTAGCTGGCTGCCTGATTCTTGTACTTCTTCTCAAGGCATGTGGCTGCTCAGGTTCACTTGTTTCTTCACTAGCTGGCGCCTCCTCCCGAGGCTCAATATGTGATTCAGACTGCTTCTCATTTTGATCATGTGCATTGGATTCTTTTGATTGATCACCATTTCTACTGCCTCTCTCATGATCAGAATGAGGAATTTCAACACTATCAGCGTCAGTAGATGGTATATTCTCAGACACTGGATCCTCACTTGGCACAGACGATATACTGACCCTCAAGCTCTCCATTACTCTCCTCAGATTGTTTTCCCTATCCGAGGCTGATTGAGACAGATCTTTGAGCTCATCCCAGCTTTCTCCCTCATAGTAGCCTTTTGATTCTACAAACTTCACATCCTTGATATTAAGACTCTAGTCTCTGGAACAAAGCAATTGTAGCCTTTTTGATAAGGAGAGTAGCCAATAAAGACTGCTTTTGTGCTTCTGTGGGCCAGCTTGTCTCTGAGTTCTCCTTGTACCAAAACAAAACAAAGTCACCCAAACACACGAGTATGATCTATGGATGGTTTAGTTTTATTCAATACCTGATAGGGAGATTGATCTTGAAGAATCCTGGTAGGTATTCTATTGATCAAGTAGCAGGCTGTAAGGACTGCATCTCCCCAATATCGCCTAGGCATACTGGTATGAAACATCATGCTCCTTGCCACCTCCATTAGATGTCTATTCTTTCTCTCAGCCACACCATTTTGTTGTGGTGTATAGGGACAACTAGTTTGATGGATTATCCCATATTTGGCAAGGTATTGTTGAAATGCATTGCTGTTGTATTCTCCTCCATTATCTGATCTCAAATTTTTTATCTTGACATTGAAATGGTTAGATACATAATTTTGAAAATTTATGAAAGCTTCTAAGACTCTATCTTTAGATTGCAGCAGTGTGATCCATGTATATTTTGATTTTTCATCGATAAAGGTCACAAAATATTTGTGATGCTCTCTGGATAAACATGGGGCAGTCCACACATCAGTATGAATAACATCAAAGCAATTTTCATAAATATTACTTGATTTAGAAAAAACAGATTTGCAATGTTTTCCCAAAATACAAGCCTCACAATTACTTTTAAAGGAGATACTAGGCAGCATGATGTTCAAGGCTCTAGAATGAGGATGTCCTAATCTAGCATGCCACAATACATCTTTAGGGAAATTAGAAACAAAATTTAAAGCTAGAGATAAATCAGAACTGAGCTTGGTGTCTTTAAGCACGTACAAGTCTCCCTTGGTCATACCTTTGCCAAGCAACTTACTAGTTTCAATATCCTGAAAGTAGACATCATTAGGAGTGAAAGTGACACTGCAATTTAAGTCATTAGTAGCTCTTTTACCTGATAACAGGTTTGAGGTAAAACTAGGCATATAGAAAGCTTTTGAATCTTTATTAAATAGCCTAAGATCACCTATACCATTAATTGGAACTCTTTCACCATTTGCTATTTTAACATTTCCTACGGCAGGGACAATGTTTTTAATTAATTTTAAGTCACTGATCATGTGGTGGCTAGCTCCTGAGTCTATAACTAATGGNTATAGAAAGCTTTTGAATCTTTATTAAATAGCCTAAGATCACCTATACCATTAATTGGAACTCTTTCACCATTTGCTATTTTAACATTTCCTACGGCAGGGACAATGTTTTTAATTAATTTTAAGTCACTGATCATGTGGTGGCTAGCTCCTGAGTCTATAACTAATGGTTTTAACAAATTAGATTCAGTTATAGCACATGTAATAGCATTTAAAGAGTTACCAAAAGAGTTACCAGAGTTGTCCTTAAGGAGTTTGATGAGAGCCTCAATATCAGACCTCCTGATGGTCTCATCATGAGTGTTCCTTAAGGCTGAGCCACTGCTGGAAGCTCCTCTCTTGCCCTCACAAGCATCACTAGTCTGGCGCATGGATTCATTAGTCTCACCAGAGACATGTGCTTTGGCCTCATTGTATCCAGTCTTGCGCTTTTGTGGCTTGAGATGGGGATGAAGTATCCAGCACTTGTCTTTGCCATGACCCTTCTTTTTGCAATGATCACAGTTCCACACCTTCTTGTCTTCTGGATTGTAAGAGCTTTTGTTTGCTGTTCGATCAGCTTGATTGGCGAGTACAAGCTCCTTCTTTCCTCCTCCAAAGAGACCCAATGAGCCCTGTTCCTTCTGAATCTCTGAGCATACTTCATCTAGAGATGGCAGCTCCTTATTCCTTAGGATGTGCTTGATTAGGTCTCCATAGCTAGGATGGAGAGTTTGGAGCAAAGCAAAGACCTTATCCTGCTCTCTCCACTGGTTGAGCATATTAGGATCAATAGTTGCTGGTCTAAGCATTTCAAGTTCAGCCCATAAGGATCTGAACTTCCCAAAGTGTTTATCAAAGTCAGTGTCCTCTTGACTGAGAGTATTGATAGCTCTCTTGACTTCAAACACTCTACTGATATTAGACTTGTTTCCATACACCTTTTGAAGTGTATCCCACAACTCCTTGGAGTTTTCACAGTAGGAGTAACCCTCCTGGAGTGTTGAATCAAGACTGTGTTGAATGATAGACAACACCAACTGGTCCTCCTGACCTTTCTTCTTGGCGCCAGTATCAGCTAGGACAATTTCACTTCCATCCTCTCCTAGGATAGTTTTCTTCTGTGGTCTCCCTTTTTCAACAATCTCCCAAAGACCTCTGCCTCCAAGAGCTGTTTTAGCAAGCCTAGCCCAATGTAAGTAATTTGCTCTCTTAAGGGTAACAGGTATTACCACCATTCTTGTGTTTGAGTTTTCTGCTAAATCCATTAGTGTGAACAATTCAAGATCTGAAATATTGTAAAAGAATTAAGAACAGAGATTTTGCGGAAGTGTAAAAAGATTTAGGCCTCAAGAGCATTAAGCTCTGATACCATGTTAATTTGTGAGAATTAAAGAGAGATTAAGGAGATTATTCTTGAGAAAAAGAGAGAGAGATAAACGAGATCTAGAAAAGAGAGAGTAAGGAAGATATTTTCCTTAAAATTAACTCATTGTGCATTACAGCAAATAAATAGGCAAGTATGCCTGAGATAAAAATAATTAAACTAATACAAGTTGGTACACAACGGTCAAATGCACGTGGGAAGAGCAGAAGTAGAGAATTTGAATTTGCCCATATGGTCACTTTCCATCATGGTCATTGTATTTAGAGTTGACCATATGGTCAAGCTTGTACCATCGCTCTCCTTCTGTCATGGTCACACTTTGCACTAATAGTCATCTTATTTTATCTTAGTAATTCCTTCATGTCAATAATGTCTACTATACCGGAGGACTGGCCGGCTTTTACGACAGAGATAGAGGTGTTTCAGCGACTACGGGAGGACTTCGAGGATGTGAGTCTGTCTCATATTCTACGGAGTATAAATGGAAGAGCGGATACACTAATTAAGGAAGCAAATAGTAGAGGTTATTTGTTTTCCCATATAGATCAGACCCGGCCAGATGAAATTTCTCCTCGGGAAATCGATTCGACTAGTCACCACTTGATTTAGAGTATTGACAAAATAAAAAAAAGCTAAAGAGAATTTGAATCAGATATCTATGAGAAAAAAAAATTAAATAATTATATTGAAAACAATTATTCAATTTTTCATAATCACCGACGTACCCCTACATCTATACGATAGCAACTTCTGACAAACCTATTTCACATATCAAAAGCAAAAAAACTTAGGCGCAAGAAACCTAACCAAAAACCTCTCTCTCTCTTAGACATATATATTTTTATATTCACTCACTTTTCTTCTTTTCTGAACCAATCTGAGCCACCAGAGTCTGATCATCATTACTTTTGTTGGTGGTTGTTGTATTTCAAAGTTTGTAGGGTTGGCTGCATATTCCCCCCCTTAAACACATAAACCCTATTTATTCCTCCCTCAACTACTAAGCTCTTTCCTAACCCACCCAAACATATATTTTCTTTTCATATTTCTCCCTAAATTTTTTAAACCCCCTTTCTAACTGAATTCTCTAATCGTGATTAATAAATTAAAAATTATATTTAGAAAATAGCGATTACCCAATTAAAATTAATCCACCCGACATTTTTAAAAATTAACCCATTATTAATCCCAAATTAATTGGGTCCCGTTTGTTGTAGTGGACAACTCTCAACCATCGCAGTCTAGTTTTATCCTTGTTAACATGGATGATGCAAGACAACCTCTTCCACTTACCACTGTTTATAATCGTTTGCAGCCTATTAATTCATCTCCCTATGCGTTTCTTCGAGCCTTATTCTTCCCTGAGTATCCCGTGAGTATATATTTTGAGGATCTGATGTTTACTTGTTCTTCTCCATTTCCTTTCTTTTTTAATTTTTGTGATAATTTCTTCTTCCAAGGTTGGTCTGCTTGATGTAGAAAAGATATTACCACCTGGGAGAGACTTAACAGCTGTTGGCATCTGTAGTTTTAACAATGGAGTTCCTGAAATCAAATCCTGCCAAGATCTTCCTTCCTTCTTGTGAGTTTTAACAATACCTAGTCCAATGTTGTAATTGGCTCTCTTGCAGTTTCATGTATAAATATTTTCGAATAATATTTGCAGATCAGAGATGACTAAGGACAAGATAATTATGGACCTTACGGAGACTACCAGTGTCATATTCTGGGGCGGTGTAATCATGGGATGTTTGTCTGTTGGCATCCTTGGCTTTGCTGCTGTCAAGTACTTTGCTAGTGAGAAACATACAGTTTTGGATTTAGATAGTATTTTGATTCTAACTCTGTTCTATCTTCAGGGCCTGGAATAGATGGAAACTGCGACACCATGAAAGAGAACAGCAACAAAGTCCAGATGAACAGAGACCAGAGCAACACGTGGTTGCTGATGAGACAGAAGATGAATATGATATTCCAGATGGAGCTCTGTGTGTGGTATGTGTGACAATGTGACACGAAGGAGAGTTCCTGCTTTCATTCCCTGTGGACATGTAGTATGTTGCAGACAGTGCGCCTTGACCGTGGAACGTGAGGTTAACCCTAAGTGTCATGTTTGTCTCCAGAGCATTAGAGGATCTATGCTCTCTCTCTCTGTCTCTCTCTCTCTCTCTCTCTCTCTCTCTCTCTCTCTCTCTCTCTCTCTCTCTCTCTCTCTCTCTCTCATTTTTTCAGTCCCTCTCTCTCTTTCTTTGTTTCTGTGTCGTAAAAAAAAAAAAGAAACCCTAAGCCCCAATTAATTTGGGATTAATAATGGGTTGATTCTTTTTAAAATGTCGGGTGGGTTAAATTTAATTGGGCAATCGCTATTTTCTAAACGCAATTTTTGATTCATTAATCACGATTAGAAAATCTAATTAGAGAGGGGGGTTTAAAAAGTTTGGAGGGACATATGAAGAGAAAATATATGTTTAGGTGGGTTAAGAAAGAACTTAGTAATTTGGGGGGGGGGAATAAGTAGGGTTTATGTGTTTAGAGGGGGGAATAAGCAGCCAACCCAAGTTTCTATCTTTCAAAAGTTTTTATGGAAAGATTTTGTATTTAGTTGATGACTGAACATATTTTTGTATCCAAGTTTGATTCTTTTGACTGTAGATATTATCTTATAGCTGGGTTTCTATGCTTAGAGCATGTCCATTAAGGTATTTTAGGGGTCTATAGGTTCAATTTCTTAAAATATCAATTAAAATATAATAAATTTTGTGAACACACCCCTTACCGGTTCACTGCGACGAGCCAGTTTCATGGGAATTTCGTGAGTCCCACGACACGTAGCAGTCCGCGATTGATCGGATTATTATTATTTTGTTTAAAAAAAAAATAAAAAATAAATATGAACCCCTTACCCAAATTCACTAATAGGGATGCTCTTATGGGATGATGAGAATCACCATAAGTTGGTGTTTGCACAAATGTTTAGTAGATTCGTTTCATGTATTAACCATTGTCATCTCTCGTTGATGGAGTTTCTTAGCGATTAATGAAGATTAAAGTTGTTGAGTGTATTGTCTGAATTGAGTTGGTATTGTGATCTTCTAAGCAGCAACGGGGACGGGAACCGAAAACTGGGACTGGAGCGGGGACAGGAAACGTCAAGCTTAAATTTCTTAGATACGGTTACGGCACCCACAATATAAGAAAATATAAAATATCCATCACAGAAAATAGAATTACTACCAATGTTAACACGTTCATTGTGAGTGTTCATCTTCTTAATATATATGAAATATAACAGAAAACAGAAATGCTATAGATGAAATCACATCTTCGTATATAAAAGCTTAAAACACAGAAAAAAACAGAAATGATGTATATGCTGTTTCTGAAAACACGGAAAAAAACAGCATATAAAAGCTTAACATGTTCGTATATAAAAGCTTAAAACACAAAAAAACAACGTAAATAACAAAACAGCATAAAAATCAGAAAGACACAAGAACCTAAGAAGGAACATGCTTGCGTGTTGTTCTTTGCTGATTAAGAGAGACAACTTTAACACAGATTCACAGATACATGAAGCTACTTTGTCCTAAGAGAAGTGGTTAAGATTCGAAAGTCAAAGAAAAAGCAAGAAAATGAGAGTGGAATAGACGTGGAAGTGGAAGAGACTACAAAAAATCAAAGGGATACGTCGAATTTTCCTAGGAAAATTCGAGAGACGTCTCCGGTCTCTGACCAAGTTTGTCCCCACTGAGTCATGCCGTCCCGGGTTCCCCTTACACGTGCTGGGGACGTTTCCCATGCATACCAGAGCCGTACCCGTCCACTCGCCGAACCTGGTACGTGAGACGGCACCAAGTTGGCGTACCCGTGCAACCTTGATCTTGATTGTCTTTTTTGCGGAAAGGAGAAATGCTGCTCCTCCAAGACCCTCTGGTGCTGCTGGAAGGGGCATCAGGTTAATTGATTTAGAGGCAGCAGTAGGTGAACCTACTTTTAATCAAGTTGAAGAGCAGCTGGGAACGATATTGCTAAGAAAGGTGGTAGTGCAGAGAAAATAGTTGATGTGGAAGAAGATTTAGGCTCAGCTCCAGTCCTTGAAAAATAAACTTTATCTTATGAAAACTGAATCACCGAGCTTTTCGTATAAGTTGATTTTCATTTCGTGTTTGTTTATAGGTACAAGTTGAAAATTGTTTTGTTTATAAGACTGAAAGAAAACTCGGTGAGTTGTTCAAGGTTTTGTTGGTCGAAGGATGAGTGCAGCGATAGGATTGGGTCAGATTCAATTGAACGTGACATCAAAAGGATAGTTAATGATTTATACACATTAAGCCGGTTATACACATGTCCGGTTCTAGTATAAATTTACATACAGATACATAAACATTTTTTTTGGTTACTCTTGTCTTGTTCCAGATTATCTCTTAATTATCTGGTTATAATACTGATATTTAAACCACTTTTTTGGTATTCCGTTTGAGTTAAGTTATATCCGGTAGTAAATAATTCAATCCAGATAACTTGATATATATCGAGAAACAGTTATAGTGTAACTCTTTTTTTTTTTTTAACACTGGATAATTATACATTACAAATTATAAGAAGTTATATAGACGATATTACAACCGACAATTCTACCTGCCTTATGTGGATTCACGTCTGACTGTATCACCCTGTGCCCCCTTGTGAGATCCATTTCTGACGGTACGCCTCGCGCCATGCTAAAGATCTCTTGTAAGTTTTTTTTCTCCAATCTGCATAATTCGCCATTCACCTTCTCCAGGAATTAAAACCCTCCTGATGTAGAAACTGCGTAGCCTGGGATTCGAACCTCGGACCTGGTGTAAAAACCTTTAAACCTTAACCACTAGGGTACGGTGCTTCCACACTTATAGTGTAATTCAAACACAGAGAAATAGTTCAAAAAAATTATGCATTCTAGTTTGGGTCTAGGAGAGTATATTAGAGAGAGAGAGATGTGGGTCCCTAGAGATGCAGAGTTACAAATTAATCATTTGTATGACACATTACTTGACAATATCATTTTTACAAAAGATTGAATTAGTCAAATACCCATATTTGGTGTTGATATTAGGTAAATAATCATGATTTGACATATAAGTAAAGTTTTACACATTATAGGTTTGGTTAGACGATTTTGCCCTTCTCACATTCTCTTTCCCATGTGAATATCTGACATATCTCTCTTTCCAACGATTCTTCCTCTCTTTCCTACATTCATTTTCTTTAAACCACACATATTTTTCACATACTCTTTTTCACATTCATTTCTTTCTTTTTACACTATTTTTTTCTTGATTTTGTTTCTCATCTACAATTTTATGTATAAATGATTTTTAAATTTACTCATTTTGATAGAAAAATGAAACTTCAGCAATATTTATTTGTTAACATATAATACCTAACGCATGTACTGACATCTACAAAATTTATTAACAACTAACATTTCTGTTAACACTTATAATACATATCTTTGTTAACAGCTAAAACATCTGTTAACATTTACAAAATTTGTTTACAGTTAATGCCTTTGTTAATGCATCTGGTACATGTATTTGTTAACAGTTAACACATTTATTGACATCTACATTATTTGTTAACAGCTAACACCAGTGTTAACATCTTTGGCGATTTTAAAAAAGCCTCAATGCTGATTCTCTCATAATGTGGTGTAATTAAAATAATTTAGATTCATAGGAATAGTAGTAAAATAGTAATAGATTTTTTCGCAACAATAATTTTATACACAGAAAATAGAGTGCATTAACATGATATCTTCATACTAAAAATTAGAAACAAAAATATTATAAATGAGAAGAGAATATATCAGTTGATACAAGTAGCTGTAAAGTGGCTGACACAGTTAGGAATGACTAGAGTAGCTGGCATAGCTACACAGAAAAATAGTAAGGTTAAAATCGTCTTAGAAATAAATCAGTCAAATCATGAGTAGTTGGCTAATTAAGATACCGATTTTGGGTATAACAACAAATAATCTCTTTACAAAATCCAACTACAAAAAAGATATAGCTTTGTCATGACCCATCTAGGGCTTTTACATAATTGAGTTTGTTGTTCCAAAAAAAAACATAATTGAGTTTTTTAGTTGAGAGGCAGTTGAGTTTTTTATATCAAAATAAGACAGTTTCTGCTCCTATGATATTTTTTCTTAAACTATTCCATTCATTACTAACTAAACTAAAAACTAGAACATAATTGGTAGGATCCACTGAATTTTCACATTTTTCTTTTTTTCTCAGATCTTTTTTTCTTTTTGAGTTTCTTTTTAGTACACTAACTCATAAAATAAAAATACAATCTCATATTTTCTTCTTTCACAACTCCTCTTCACCGTGCTTTATGTAAGAAATGCACTTTCTAAATAATGGAAAATACACTTTTGTTTTAGACAACTATGAAAGAAAATACAACGGCATATAAGTATTTGATGGAAAAGAGGCGATCTGGATATAATATGGCAAAACTTGAAATTAAAACTTGTTTTTCTAATTTTTTCCTTTGGTTCTAATTGGTTAATCTATATAATATTTGTAAGCTCTAGAGGTAAAAGCGCAAAACAATGAAGATTTTATGATATTAATGGCGGTTATGAAATATATTTGGAGAAAACCCAGAAAACCCTAATATGAAGAAGATGAAGTTATTACAAAATTACCACTCATTAAAAAAAGTTTTTTAAGATAGGACGACCACGTGGACGTGTACATAATGTCAGTGTACACATGTTTGTGTACACGAGTACATTAGATAACCATGTCGATGTGTACATAATGTTAATGTACACATGTACATATTTAAGAGAGATATTTGTCTTTTTAGGTATAAGGACAAGGAAACGTGATTTACGTGAATAAAAAGTCCTCATTGTTCTATATGAGGCTTATTTTAGATCTTGGTATCATATGTGTTATATCATCTATAGCCCAAGTTTTCCGGTTTGGAGGGCTTAAGCTGCATCCTGGGCTCTCATTGTTGGAGTTATTGTTGATAGGTGACTCATATAGGCGTTCAGATTCACTTGATTCAGTATATGTATTGCAAGATTCTCTTTCTTTGAGCTCAGCATCAGTTAGAGTACTGATACTCTTAGATACCTCCTTCTTTTCCCAATCCCATTCACTGTTTTCTTCAAATATAAGATCTCTTGAGATTTCGATCTTGTTTTCTGCAAGTAGATACACTATGTATCCTTTAGTTTGAGAGCTGTAGCCAACAAATATCCCTTTCTTTGACTTGTCGTCCCATTTCTTCCTCAGTTTATTTGGAACATGTACATAACAGATACAACCAAATACTCTCATATGACTTTCAGAGGGTTTTGTTCCATTCCATGCTTCCAGTGGTGTTTGGTGCTTGGGGGCTCTCGATGGTGTCATGTTCTGAAAATATGCTTCATTATATACAGCTTCTGCCCAAAACTTCAGAGGAAGGCTCTTAGCTTTGATCATTGCTCTTCCCATCTCTATTAAACTTCTATTACGCCTTTCTGAGACTATTTTGCTGTGGTGAATATGCAGCTGTGAGCTGTATTTCTATTCCAGCATCTTCTAGTAATCTTGTTAACTCTGTAGACAAATATTCTGATCCTCGATCTGTCCTTAGTTTCTTTATCTTGTTGTTTGATTGATTTTCAACAAGATTCTTGAATCTCTTGAACGTTTGGAGTACTTCTAACTTTGCCTTCAGAAAGTATACCCACACCATTCTTGTAGCATCATCAATGAACGTGAGTAGGTATGTACTCCCATTGAAGGATGTGTTTTGCATTGGTCCATGTAGATCATTATAGATTAGCATCAGTTTGTGTTTTGCTCTTGACTCTGATTCTTTTAGAAATGAATCTCTGTTCATCAATGATACAACTTTCACATCTTTCATTGTTTACCTTGAACTTGGGTAGACCGTGGACGATTCTTTGAGCCTGCATAGTCTTCAGCATTGTTGACCACCATGGCTGATTCTTCATGAGCAGACCATTTAATGTGGAAACTCTTGTTCACCATTTAAACTTTCCCAATATTTCTTCCCTTTTTGTCATAGATTATGCACTGTTTTCTTTGAACATCACTTGGTACCCATTAGTGATCATTTGAGGAACACTTAAAAGAGCTTTTTCCCGAGTTTGGGTACAAGAAGAACACATTTTATGATTATCTTACCCTTCTTCGTCATGACTGCTATGTCTCCTTTTCTTTTGACAGAAGCACAACACCATTTCCCACACGTATTGGAGCATTGATGTTTGTATTAAGATTTACAAACATTTCTTCATTTGGAGTCATGTGACTTGTACAGCTTCTGTCAATTAACCAACTTCTGTCATTTCTTGACTCTTGATTTTCTTGACTTGTTGTGAAAATGTGATCAACTTCTGCTTCATCTTCTTTCTTCTTTTTTTTTTGTAACACAACTTTCATTAATTAAAACTTAAGGACCCAAAGGGTTCATTACAGAGTTACAAGAAAACATAGCAGGTTTAGCTAACAGATCGGCATCGATATTCCTAGAACGAGGAATCCACACAAAAGAGCAGAGCTCAAAAGAAACAGAGAAATGGCAGATGTCCACAATCAAACCATACAGTTCCGGGGGTACCGTCTTTGAATTTAGAGATGCTATCAACTGAGCAGAGTCAGACTCAAAAATGATTTGCTGTAACCCAATTCCTTACACTTCAAGACTGCTGATCGGAGAGCCATACCCTCAGCGCTGAGGGGGGACCGTACAAATCTCAAGAAGGTCTCATCCTGAAACTTCTCCAAATTGGACTGAAGCACCCAGCCGAGCCCGCTGTGTTGGTGTCTCCTCGCCACGCTGCATCGTTCCTAACAATTGTATGTCCTTCCGGAGAAATAGAGGGAGGTGTTTTTACCTTCTCCCTTGGGTTCGCCTTCTCCTGTGCGAAGAACCATTTTCGAGCCATCGCAACAGCTCGTGTGATGGTCTCCTCAGGTGTTGCTTCCTTGTTGTTGAAGATCAGATTATTTCTCGCTGTCCATATCGCCGGCCCACAGAATCCACGGAACCAGAGATCCCGCTCCTAGTCCCACCGGAGGGAGTGTGATCAACTCGCAAAGGGAAGTCCAATTCACAATCAAATCTATCTGTCCTCTAACTCCAACGTTTGAGTAAAGCGGTGCCAGCTCCCATACCTTCTTAGCAAATCCGCAATGGAGAAGAAGATGATTAATAAATTCGATCTCATTGCATCTTTTACAACGTTGGTCAACATTAATATTACGTGCCACTAGGTTTTCCCCCACCGCAAGGGCTCCTTGAAAAGTTTTCCACATGAAGAGTTTGACCTTTGGTGCCACAGGTAGGCTCCACACTTCTCGGTTCCAATTATTGAGGGAATTATTGGCAAACTGACCTTCGTCACCTTCTTCCAAAGCAGCATAGTATCCAGATTTAGTGGTGAAAACACCAGATTTTGTCTTTAACCAGACCAGCTTGTCCGGAGCCCCGGTGGTGCTTGGTGTAATAAGTTTAATTTTGTCTTCCTCCAAAGGAATCCATCGTCGAATCGCTTCACAGTCCCACTCATTTGTATTGAGGAGAAAAAGGTCTGCAACTTTGATAGATAGGCCATCACTCGGGGCAGCTCCCATTGGTCGTTCCTGGTGGGAGAGGCTAAGCCAAGCATCATCCCACATGCTAACAGAGGTTCCATCACCAATCACCCAACCCGCATTTCTAGCGCCAGGTTTCTTCCCACCAGAATTCCATGCCATCCATGAGAGACAGAGGATCCCTGTTTTACTGTAAGGAAACTTTCTTCATGGCAGTATTTACCAAGTAAAACTCGGCCAAGGAGGCAAGTCGGCTTGTCAATAAGGCGTCACCTAAACTTGGCAAGGAAAGCGTCGTTGTAACACTCGAAGTCCCTGAAACCCAACCCGCCAAGCGCTTTTGGTTGTTTCAATCTGTCCCAAGAGACCCACACAATCTTTCTATTGTCGTTCGAACCATCCCACCAGAAACGTGTAAGCACCGACTGTATTCTCTTAATCAGGGATACTGGGAGCTTAAAACATGTCAATGCATACGACGGGATTGCGGAGAGGACGATTTGCAGCATGACTAACTTCCCAGTTGGAGATAAATGTCTATTGGCCCAGCTCTTAGCCTTTTGGTCGATTTTAATAACTATCGAGGTGAAAATCTTCTTTCTTCTTTATTTCTCTGTTTTTCTCTTTGATGTTCTCTTCTAACATCTTCTTGTTCTGTTTGGTTCTTAGAACCAGTGCCTTGGTGTCTCTGACCTTGGCCTCCTTCAGTGTGCAGTCACTTTGTTTGGTGACCTTATTCAGCGAGCCTCCTAGAATTGAGTGGAGCTCTGATACCATGCTGCATTTAATGCTGTGAATAACTCTGGTTTTGATCAAAGAATTCATTCATAGGTCAGAGATTGAGAGGTGTTTGTTTTAGTCAATAACATAAGTTTTTCTTCTTCATTGATTTCATACATTCATAGTATAACAGCCTTGGACATCTTATACTACACAAAAAACCATCGACACACTAACCTCAACCACTCCTTACTAACTCCCACTAACCCATACCCTTACCACTAGATTAGCTTACACCAGAAATAGCTTGTTGACTTTCTTTTACTGTTTCGCCAACTTTGTTTGCTTCAAGTAAAGCACTCAGTTTGGTTTGTTAACAAATTGGCTCTGTCAACAGTTCCCCCATTAACAGTTCCTCCTCATCCACTATTTTGAGTAGTAACAGTTTCATTGGTTCCATCACCAAATTTTTAGGCGGTTCCTACAGCAAAGGGTCAGGCTCTCGCTGATGAGTACGGAATTAAGTTCTTTGAAACTGTAACTCTCTCAGTCTTTAGTTTCTTTAAAAAACATAGCTGCTATAGACTTGATAGGCCTGTATACACATTGCTTACCTCTATTATTCGTCTTGTTGCAGAGTGCTAAGACAAACTTAAACGTGGAAGAAATTTTCTTCTCCATAGTGAGGGACATAAAGCAGAGGCTTTCTGACCCTAACTCGAGGGTGAGGTTTGTTTACATCTCTCTCTCTCCTTTTTCACATCTCTGCTTGCCCTCTTACTTATCTTCATTCCTGTGACGGCTCTGAAACGCATTGTTACATATTTTTATTCGCTGCTTGCAGCCTCCGACGATCAGGATAAGCCAAACTGACCAGTCAGCTGGAGCCACGTAGGCCACACAGAAGTCTGCATGCTGTGAAAGTTAAGAAACATTATAATAATTGAAGTTTTAAGTCAAAACTATGTGGCTAAGAAATATTTCGTGACGGCCCTGATGTGCTTGATGTGCTTAGTGTCAAGCACGGCCCTGTCTGTAATCTTTTTTTTTTGTTTTGTCCTCCAACATGTCTGATTCATTCTAAATTGTCTTTTCTTATTCTTATGTTTTTACTACGATCGGTCCGTGCTACGGATTATAGGTTTCAATTGGTATATATATATTGTTTACATTTTTTATTACTTTTCTTATATGTTATTTAATGTTTATAATATATTTGTACAGTTATAACAGGTAAAACTAGTATAATACTCAATATTTAAGTAAAGCTAACTTAGATTTATGATTTGAAGTTAAAATGTTTAAATATTAAATTTTGAATGTAAATTTAAAATTTAGAGTTAAAATATAAAATGAATAGAGTTTCAAAATTTATGTTTAGGGTTTAAAAGCATAAGCATATTTAGGGTTTAGGGTTTTAAATAATTACAAAATTATCGTAGTAAAATGTGGCTAAATCGTAGCAAAAAAATAGTTAATAAACTAGCTAAGAAAATTTATGTGGCTAAATCATAGCATGTAGATATTTTTTTTTTTTTGTAAATTAGCTACGATTATAGTTACGTTTTATTTCTTAGCATATTTGTCACGAAATATTCGTAGCAAAATGTGAGTTTTTTAAGCCACGTCTTATTTCGTAGCAAATTCGTGACCTTTTTGCTACATTTTACATACGAAAAACCACGTTCTTCATTTCGTAGTATTTCCATAACATTTTCGTAGGATCTTCAAATTTGCTACGAACTTTTTGTGGCTATTTCGTAGCTATGGCCAAGATTTCTACTAGTGGAAGTGGCGCTGATGTGGAGAGAGTAAACATTTCTGTATATCATTAGATTTCTTTAATCTTCTAACTTCTAAGCGTTACCTACGAATCTTTAACAATATGCATAACTGAAACAAAACCATTAAAAGCGACAGATTCAGCAAATGCATGCTATTCTTTTTAATTCCACTGTATTTGATTATACTGTAGCTTTCCCATTGATCTTACACATCCGATCTTATTGTATTGTTTCACTGATCATTAAAAATTTTAAATTCAATTGTGGTTTAACCATAATAAAAAGACTTGTCACAAAAGTTTCATAACATTCATATCTCAATCTTGACGAGTTTACATGTAAAATCATATCCCATATACAAACTCCATGCAAATCCAGATGATATAGCTACTCTATAAAGCTAAAGAACACACAAAGGAAGAAGAACTATAAAAGAGTAATATCTGAATACGAGATGAATGTGAAAATCAGTACATGATGCTTCCCAACTCCAAGTTTAAATTGATGCTACTCTCCATAGAATCTGACCCCAAGTCCAAACAAGCAATTCTTTTCCCACTACTCGATTTATTCAATGTCGTAGTAATCACCGCCTCAGGGAAAAAAGAGTGTGTAACCAACGCGCCGCTAGCTTCTTCCTCGTTCCTATGCTTCCTCATGTGACCACCAAGAGCCTGTCCCATCGGAAACTCCAAGCCACATATCGGACAACGATGTTCCTTTGTGTTCTTTGTCTTCTTCTTAGCGACGGATCCCGAAGAAAGTGAAGACGACTGTTCGTCACTGCTGCTGTTCTTAACGTGTTTGTTGTGGCTTGCGCGGTGGCCTCCTAAAGATTGAAACGATGAAAACTCTTTCATACAAGTTTTGCATCTGTAAACACGACTGATCTCTCCACCTCCTCCACAGTATCTCCCAACCCTTGATAACAGCATCATACAGTTCGCCGCCGTATCTTCCACCGTCCTCTCAAGTTTCTCGTTATTCGCCGCCATATTATCCACCGACCTATCAAGTTTCTTGGTATTCTCTTTTTCAGCCGTGCGTTCAAGTTTCTCGCTATTCTTGGCCGTAAATTCCATTGTTTGATCAAGATTATCACTTCTTGCAACCATGGTTGATCGTTATTCTAAATCGGATTTCACTAACTTCACTTCTAGGTTTTTCTTTTGTGTGTTTCCCTACGGTTGGGAGTTTTAGTATGTTGTTTCAATTGTGATGGTTGGTATTTATAGGAGAACGAGGTTGGGTGTGTAAAGATATTATTAATTAACGAAAATACCCTTCTACTTGATCTGCAAGCTAGCGAAAATGGTATTTGTTGTGTAATTCACCGTCATTGCAAAAAAGGAAATTAATCATTACCTAAGAAAAAGAAATCTACGTTTTGGAAATTTATTTAGCACATTTTGGGTTCATGCATTTCATAAGCCGCCACCAAGATTTTATTCTTGGTTAAAAATAAATAATTGTTAACATCCATATCTACTACTCTAAATACGCCCAGATCTTCACAAAAATAAAAACAAAAAAGTCCAGATCTTTAGTTAACGTTTTTGTGTTTTGTTTATTCATTAATATTTTACTCAGACTTATTTATAACTCAGCACATATTATTCGTTCTTTATACTTTAGGAAGTTCGTGCCTATTGGACGAGATACGTCTTGGTCTTGTCATTCCAGTGATCACGAGAACTTTGAAACTTGTATATATGTTGTTATGTTTATCTGTAGATGACGATTAAATTACTATCATTCATTAGCTACATTATTATTATCGATGTATATATTTTCTTTTTTTCTAATATTATTATCACTCTTTTTTTTTAAATTATACAGAGATATCATGACTCCACAGAAATGGTCTGAAATAGCCACGTGTTGCCACGTATCGGTCCTCAGTCTCTAACAATGTCGAAATGTTAATTCTCCAATGACCAGGATTCGAATCTAGGTAACAGTATTCACAGCTATAAACCATTTACCACTAAAGCTATAAGCCCCAGTTCATTATTATCATTCATATTATCTACATTATAGTGGCTAATGATTTCACCATGAAATGTTAGATCATGGTTTGATTTTTTATTTTCATTGTAACTTTATACTATAGATTGCGAAGATTAGTTTAGGCTTTTGCCGGGATTCTTTTGGAAGATGGGTCAAATTAAACTGATCAAGATCACAATCTGATATGACCGAGATCGAGATTCGATGATGGTCATAATTGGAACTAATAACAAAGTGTGAACTTCATGGTTGAGAACTTATCAATGACTCGCCATTTTAGTACACCGTCAATTTTATTGTGTAGAGTTATTTTGACGTTAAATATCAATGTTAAGTGAAACGACGTTGCTTTGTGTGTTTTTAAAACGAAAAATATGTTTATCTCAGGATTCGAACTCGAGAACTCAAAGCCAAAAAACATGCTCCTTCGCCACCAAGATAACGACATTTCTGATGATTCTCAAACATATTTCCTTTTATTGAGTATCCAAAAAATATTTAGAAACCTTAAAATTTTACAAAATTCAAAAAATCAATAAAATTCTAAAAATATTAAAATAAAAAATTAAATTACAAATAAAATTTATTTTTCACTAATATTAATTAAAAAATTCATAAAAATCTAAAAAATCCAAAAATGCGAAAAATAATTTTTAAAAAGATGACAAAAAATAATGATTAAAATATTTAAAAAATTAGTTTTTATACAAATTAATGTATCTAAGATCATTTGTGTATTTTATCTTTAATTCATTAATCATACGAAAAATATAGTGGGAAAAATATAATTTTGTCTATTATCTTGCATGCATTCATTTATATAAGAGCAAATTATTTTAATCATTAATTTTAATTTTTTTTCCTTTGAATTTTTTAGATTTTTTTATTTTTTTTTAATTTGTTGGACTTTTTTGTTTCTTATAAATTAATATATTTGAGATAAAACACAAAAATGATATTTATCACGCTATATGTTTTAGTACAATTTTTGTTTTCTAAAAACAATAAAAAAATTGTTGCTAAGATATGATAACAAACGAACATACACCAAAAACTACAAATGTTTTTTATTTAATTATTATCTAGTAATGTATATAAATATTTATTTTTTTGTTGTATGTTCATTCAATATCATATTTTACCAAAAACAATTTGTGATAATATCATTTTTTTATTTTATCTTAATTATCATTCCTATTTTATCTTAAATACATTATTCATACTAAAATTTATAGTGTGATAAATATCATTTTATTTTATCTTACATACATTAATTTATATAAAAATAGGTTTCAAGTTTTTTAATCATTAAATTTAATTCATTGCATTTCTTTGAAATATTTTAGAATTTTTTCAAATTTTTAATGTTTTTATTTTTTAAACAAAAAGATAATTTGAAATTTCAATTTTATTTTTACCTTTTCAGAATTTTCTTGAATTTTTAAGATTTTTTGGAAGTTTTAAAAAATAATTTAGATTTTTCAAGATTTTTTTGATACTCAATAAAACAAAACATGTTAGAGATTTCCTTAAAAGTATTTGTAGCACAGTGACAAGAAACCTCAAATTTGGCCATGAGTTCTCAGGTTCGACCCACGCGATCGACATGTTTTTATAATAAAAATAGGTAAAACGACGTCGTTTCATTCCATCTCAAAACAACGTCGTTTTACTTAACGGATCTTAGCAAACAGTGTTCAATCCTTCTGTCAAATTTATTAACGGCGTGTTTAAGTGGCGAGTCAGTGATAATTTACTGATTAAAGTTTAAAAGTCAAATATTGTTTAGTATTTTTTTGGCCAGCCAATATATTCGTGTTTGTTTTGGTAATTTATGTAAAGTTGAAGTTTTTTTTGGCCGAATTCTCGTTGTATATATGGACACTATATATGAACAAGAGAGAGTGATGTGTGATGCGTCATTTGATGTAATTCCATGCGGTTCCTTCTTATCTCTCAGGGGAAATACGGCTTCACAAGTTTCCTATCCACAACCTTTTATCCTTCCATCTTCACCTTCCATATTACGGTGCGAGCATAATATCCATCTCAGATTTGTTATATAAATTTATGACAATTGATTGTACGTCCTTAAGCATCTTACCCTGATTATTTATATTGCATCAAACAGTTCATATTGTGTTGATTCATTGATTAAGCGATAAAATTCTATTGGTTAATTTACTCAAAGAAAATTTAAACTCTAGATTGTATTTGGATATTTTCCAATTAGTTACTTACTCAAATTCAAACATATTTTGGTGTTAACTTATTCTGTCTAGTGACCATGGAAGTTTTCTCCTAACCATAGTAACCATAACAAAACTTCTCATGCATATTTTTTTTTGGGAATTATGCTAATATGGAACAGAAATATACACTCTTTGTCCCTTTAGTATAAAACCTACTTGTCCTTGTCCTTATAGTATAAATCTTTTCATAATCCCAAAATTAACATTACATTAATCTAATTAAACATATTTTAAACATTTAACTTCAAATAGATTAAAAGGAAAAAAAAGTT
>CAKOAT010567376.1:73903-110858 GCA_932364175.1 Eruca vesicaria subsp. sativa
CTCTCTCTCTCTCTCTCTCTCTCTCTCTCTCTCTCTCTCTCTCTCTCTCTCTCTCTCTCTCTCTCTCTCTCTCTCTCTCTCTCTCTCTCTCTCTCTCTCTCTCTCTCTCTCTCTCAACGAACAGAAGACGATAACATAGCTTCTCTCTGCCTCTCTTTCTCCGACATCAGTAAAAAATCAAGGTAAAAGTCGAAACTATCAATGCTTGAGTCTTGTTCGAATCTCAATCTATGTTCTTTATTATTAAACAATGGCATGATCCAAGCTAATGTCAATGCTTTCATATGGTGATAGCATAGTTTTGAATAATGCTTTGATATGGTGATCACTGTAGTTATGAAGAACATTTTTATATGTTGATAGTTCTTATCTAGTACAGTAACATTAGGGATCAACTCAGTTGTGTTTGGTAGATGATGATGATGATGACATGGATCTGTTTGGTGACGAGACATGGGAGGAAAAGAAAGCTGCAGAGGAGAGGGAGGCTGCTAAGAAGGACACCAAGTAGCCCAAAGAGAGTAAGCACTCTCTTTTGTTTTTTGATGTAAAACACATGTGATAACTGATTAACTGCATCTTATTCTCTTATTGAAATTTGAACTTTTTGCTAGGTGGAAAGTCATTTGTGCTCATGGAAGTTAAGCCATGGAATGATGAGACTGA
Organism: Eruca vesicaria subsp. sativa; assembly: GCA_932364175.1. NCBI lineage: Eukaryota > Viridiplantae > Streptophyta > Magnoliopsida > Brassicales > Brassicaceae > Eruca > Eruca vesicaria. The sequence goes on from CAKOAT010567376.1 coordinate 74,570, forward strand.
CATGAAGAAATTTGAGGCGTGTGTCCGTGCTGTTGAGATGCAAGGTCTCTTATGGGGAGCTTGTATCTCCGCTATCAAAATGAGCTTAAGTTTTGAATTATATGTGTCGGACAACTTCCTAATCTAGTGTTTTCTACTGTTTAAACTGTTGCAGCAAAACTGGTACCAGTTGGTTATGGGATCAAGAATCTCACGATCATGCTCACAATTGTTGATGACCTCATGTCCCCAGACAATCTCATTGAAGACTACCTCACCTGTGACCCTAACAACGAGTACATCCAGAGTGTTTACATCGTCGCATTCAACAAGATCTAGAAACTCTAAATCTCTCCCTTCCAAAAATATATTTCCTTCCAAGTTATGTGTTTGTATTGTTAGATTCTTCTTTTCTAGTTGTAACTTGCAAGACCCTTTTCATGTTGCAAGAAACATCAAGTTATCAATGCTTACTTTTCCTTTGCCAAAACTATTACTTCCAATGCCAAAATAGTTTTTTTTTTATGACCAATCCATTACAATGCAAGAAACATGAATAAAGATCACTGGTGGACAAATTGATGTATTAATCAAGTTAGAAGGTAAATAACTCAACTCCAAATCGACCAATTTGGTTTCTTCCATATTAAAATCCTCCAACACCATTCTCTTTAAATCCTCCAATGTAGAACTTGATTCCAATAACTGTAACCTACCCCTTTTTCATCAGCCGAAAACACCCATCCCATCTTGTCCAGTTCAGTCGATCTTCACCGATCGATCAATCATAGATCGATCGATCTCTATTTTAGATCGATCAATCCCAAACATTAGTCTATGGACATCCATATAAACCCACCCAAATTGAGTATTGATCTTCGTAAGTTAGAGTACATCTTTTGAATGACGGGATCGATCGATCCCAGAAAGAGTCGGTCGATCTCAATGGTCGATCTCGATGATTAAACAAAAACATAAAAAAGCACGGAGCAGAAACTGATCAACCTTGTCCAGTTCAGTCGATCTTCACCGATCGATCTATCATAGATCGGTCGATCTCTATTTTAGATCGATCGATCCCGATCCCAGATTATTAAAAAAATATTTTTTGAATATTTTCCTAAATATTTTCCCAAAATTTTGGATTATTGTTTAATTTTATCCGTAAAGCTACCTTCTACAGAAAGTAGAATTACTAATGTCCCACTGTAAGCAAATTCTACTAATAGTAGAGGTTTGAGTTATTTGTAGATTACGTATTCTGAGATATGTAGACGTGACTTAAAATGTAGAACCCGCATTCAGTTATTCCGTAGAATTCTATATAAACGAAGAATATAGATTCTAAAATATGTAGAGCCCTATACAAACGTAGAATCTAACTTCCTAAAATTGTAGAGTTTACTGTTTAACGAGGAATATGAGTTCTACTATGCAATTTTTCGTAGAATATGAGTTCTACTCTCCGTAGAACGTAATTAAATTTTTTAATTTAACAAGTTTTTGAAAATATTAAAAATATCACTTTGTGTATATAGGTATTTCATCACTTCTCTGTATTTTTATATATTTTTCGAGTCATAGAATTATTTATTTTCTTAATTTTTGTAAATAGAAAAGGTAAAAGGGAGAAAAAAAATAGACAAAAAGTGATTTATACTAATGAGACATGAAGACTGTTTTTTTGTTCTATATTAGCATAATTCCCTATTTTTTTCGCATGCATATTTTAGTTTCAATACTATACCTTAAATCAACTGCCACCGTTCATAGCTTACACTCTCAAAGGTTTTAACTTTAAACAATTGAGCAAACATGAAAAGTAATCTTGGATATGAAATCAAAATGTTCAAATCGATTGGTAAGATATAACCATAGCTGTGCGAGCATTTTTGTTGTCATAAACAAATCACAAAAATTTCAATAAATATATATATATATATATATAATTTAATATAAAAACATATAAATAATAAAACTAATAAACAAAATAGTAATTATACAACAAAAAATTATATATATTCAAAATATTAATCAAGTACCCATCATTAAATTACATCAGCAGAAGACATAGATGATACATACTGTAATTTTTTAAAGAGATTGTGGAAATGTGTAAATACGTTTCTTATCATTTAAGTTAATTATTGCAATTATCTAGATAAACAGTTACAACTAATCAAATGAACATTGCAACTTTTGTGATAAACTATTGTAATCTTTGATGATGAACCATTGCAATATATGGTGATGATACATTGTATTTTTTTTGGTAATTGTACAATTTAGTGATAGACCATTATACAACCATTAGTTATCCCTTACAATATTTGGGTTAACTATGGCAGTGCTTAGTTTCTTATAGGATTTATAGGCAATGATAAATCACAACCTAAAAACAAAATTCAAAAAATTACAATAATCACAAATAGACTCAAAAGAGAGAGAAATGTATTATTCAAAGATCATCAAAGATATCTAGGGATATACATATAAATATACGAAAATTGCATAGTGTTCAATATGAGGTTAAAATTTGTAAAAAGCGTGTTTTCATTTTTAAAATTACATAATATAAAATGTAATATATTAATTTTTGTATATGATATCGCAGGAGTTCCTTACCTAGTTTATTTTAAAAATATACTATTTTTAATTCATTTTCTCTCCATTGAAAACCGCACAAAGAAAAATTAAGATGCAAACATAATTGATTTCATTGTATTGAAATTATGATTTTTTCCACAATCTCTTTCTTTCTTTATGATTTATGATATGTTTTGTATTGTCCAAATTTTCTGAATCACCAGTATATGATTTATATATATATATACTGCTGTTGATCCCGTGCTACGCATGGTAATTATGTTTGTTTACAAATAAAGGCCGGGCCTGATCAGCAGTCTTGATAGATTTCTTGGCCGACTTCACGGTCTTATCTTTTTACAAGACTTTCATTTTTTGTCTTCAACTTCAATTGTTCATGAACCGGAACAGGAGCTGGAGGAGGTATTGAAAACATATCGGCATCCGATTCTTAGCACCGAGATTATGCGCCTCACCAAAAGCGTCAGCGTATGAAGAAATAGTACATGGGTCAAGAAGTGTAGAGAGAGTTTGTTACGAGAAATAAAAAATGTATATTACTTAGTCATCTGTTTACAGTGTACAATACAGTATTTATACTGTGTAGTTAACCGGGGTTATACAAACTAAGCACCGGTTCAATAACCAACTTCATCACTCTAATAGGGTCTTTGTTTGGAGACCTGTCACGGGTTGCCTGATTATCAGGCTCCTCATCTTCAAAAGATTGTGTTTCAGGTTAAAATGTAAGGTGTTACCATTTAGAGGTTCCTCAGTGGACCTATAAAGAGTTTCTCCGGAGAATATGTGTACTATGATAGGAATGAGAGATTGCCAAGGTAGCTTGCCCGAGCTGGGATTGTATGCCCGGGTGTTGAAATGGGAGGATGGTGGAGGGTACAAAATCACTGCGCAAACGAAGTTACGGGAACGAGAAATATAGAGGAGATTGTTAGGAATCAGGTATGCTTGATCGAAAGTGGGGGAGAGTCAAGAACAAAGTTGAAAAGGACGACGCTGATCGAGGATACTCTTAGAGTAAAATGGTTGTTGTTCATAAAGAGATAATATGGCTTTCTCGGGCTGATGTCTACACGTCTCACTAACGAGCCATGGTGGGAGACTGCAACAATTATATGTACCGGAATGGAATGAGACATATGGAGGTACCAGTACGAGGCTGGAAGGATGGACCATGTAAAGTCAGGGAGGCTCAATCGAAAGTGGGGGAGATCTAGAGTTCAAGTTGAAAAGAGATCCAAGGACTGCGGAGCAAGTGGAATAGCTTAATATGGGCTAGGCGGGGCACAAGGTTGCCGCCGGGTTGTGCCAAGAGATACATTGGGATGGTGTGACCCAGAGATGTTGGAAGCCTGGACCGAAGTACATGTGGGCATATGGGGAGCAAAGTTAATCAGAGTAGCGCAGCGGAAGCATGGTGGCAACCCAGCAGCACACTACAACATATGTTTTGATTTCTCGATGACACCACATGTGGATTGAGTAAAAGATCATAGGAATTCTCTAGAGGATAATCTGAAGCCAGTAACGAGAGTACGTCTTACCATAACTATAAACAAAGTATGGGTGAAGTTAGTGAACCGCAAGAAATGTAGACCCTAGAAGGAGTGGATGGGATATAAAAGGATGAGGGACCCCGTATGGTTAGTGAGCCAGGATGTTACAGAAACCGTTAGTGAGCAAGTGACGTGTGATGCCCACGTTGGCTGGGGACATTGGTGTTTGACTTCTGACACGCAGAATTCGGGGACGAATTCTATTAAGTGGGGGAGATTGTAACAACCCATGATGTGGCCCAATTTTTTTTTGTTAAGGCACATGGGCCTGCCTACGGCCCATTAGGGCAAAAACCTAGGTTTGCCTCCCTTCATCCTATAAAAGGAGTTGCAGCCTCCTCCTTTTGCCTCATTCACAAAACGCGAAGCGAAGCGCTGCAGAAAAATCCCGGGAGACACGAAAACCCTAGCCGTCAGCTCTTTCTCCCTCTTTCTCGCGCACCTCTCCCTTCTCTCTCTCCACGCGGCTTCTTCTTCCTCTCTCTCTCCTTGTCGTTCACGTGGTGATGGTGGTCGCTGGAGATCTTTATTGGTGGTGGTTTAGCCGTGTAGTGGTGGTAACCAGATCTCATCTCCCATCTCTCTTGTTCTCAGATCCAGATCTCGTTTTCCAGATCCAGATCTTCAGATCTCAGATCTCTTGCTAAGGTGAGGTGATTCGATATCCAGATCTGTTTCTCATAATCTCTGCTCTGGTTGATGCGGGAATTAGGGTTTGGTTAGTCCTTGTTTGAAAGTTAAGTTGATAGATCATAATGGGAGTTAAGTTGTTAGATGAATGAATCATGATGCATAAGAACCCTCACATTGCTTACATGGGACTTAATGGACTGCCTTGTGTTGATGTGGTTAATGATTGATGATGAATGCTTGTGTGCATGATTTGTGTCCCATTGATGATGATGAATGAAAGCTAGGTTGTTAGAAAGAAGTGAATGCTTAAGATGATAGTTTTGTTAATTGGTAACAGCTGTTATGAATGGTGAATGTAAAGTGATCGTCCTATAGTTTCTAAAGTGAAGGATAAATGAATATGAATGAAATGTCTCTTAGCTTGGGTGTATAAGAATATGAATGCTATGTGAATTGTGTGAGACACTGATAACGGGTGGCGTCTAGAGTGAGTATGAGTCTAAGTGTATGAGAATGAGAATGAGTATGACTACGAGAATGAGAATGAGGATGTGAATGAGAAAGTGGATAAGAACATATATGAGAACGAAGTCGTGTCAATGAACATGTTTGAAGTCTTGTTTGGGCCACCGAGAACGGGTGGGCGTATAGAGTCTAGGATGTGATGGCCCAACGGAGGACGTTCCCGTGGGCGGAAAGTGAAAGGCCGTGTACGGACGGCGACCGCCAAGGCGGGGTAAAGTTAGGAATAGGCGCCTTAAGATCGAGTCAATGCCGAGTCGTGGCAAATTGTGACCATCTGACCGTGTACGGACGGGAGCCGCGGGTAGACAGTGTTGCACGTGGGCCTACGGGTGACGCACGTGGACCAACAAGCTCCCCGCGGGTGGTTACTAGGAAGCTGGAGGGGGGAAATGGTTTCTCCTGAGTGGGCACCCCTTTCAGGTTAGGCCGGAACGTGTGTGGGACATCCGTAAACGGCCATAGGTCCTAGAGGTCTAGGTTGATTGACGAGTCTAGGTAAAAGGGATGAATGTGTGAATGAATCTATGTGAAGTGATGGCTGAGTCCTTGCAAATGTATGAACGTTAGGGTGCTAGAATTCTATGTTGAGATGTTGTTGTACGGCTTGTTTGATGCATATTGATTGTAGTGGCTAGTCAGTTTTGTTCTCTGTATGAGGTAGCGTAGAGTATCATACAGACATGCTGGTCTAAAGTCACTTCACTGAGTAATCCCAATTGCTCATCCCTCCATCTTTACTTCTTATGCGCATGACTGTATGTAGAAGTATGTGGATAAGGGTGGATCGAATTTCATTAAAAGATGCGTCCGCCGACTCCTGGGGCCAGTAAGGACACGTAGGGTTGTCTATTTGAGTAGACACGTGTCCGTAGCACCCGTTTGTTGAACCCCGGTCGGGCGCCGGGGGAACGGATTGTAATAATTGGTATCAGAGCGGGGGTTAAGATCCCTTAGTGTTATCCTAAGGGGTCGGCAGTTCAGTGTTTCCAAAAGTTTTAAAGTTCAATGCTTTCAAAAGTTTAATTGGTCTTGTTTGGAAAGAGAATTTTTATGATCGAAAAAAGTTTTAGAGTATTTTAAAAATGAGAAATGATTTCAAAACCACCCAGCGTATATGTACTTCGATTATGGTTCTGTTTAGATCTTTATTTATGGGTGTATTCACGTGACCAATACGAGTGGAGGATGATGCGCATACATTACGGGCGTAGGGGCAGCCGGGAGCATGCATGTAAGCTTCATCAAGATGAGGAGGGTAACTGGTGTTGCATATGTTCTCGGATCATGTGGAGAATTTCAAGGAGTTTTTGTTCGGGTTTCCTCATGAGCAAACAGTAAAGTGTAAGGTGTTGATGCCACATTTCCAGAGGATAGCAATGCAGGATCGCATACTACAAGGTCATGTGCGGTTCCAACTTTCACCGAGGAAGCATGGCCGCCCATGCAAGATGCCGAGTGATGTTGGGAGCCTCCGAGAGTGTTCACCGGGAAGTGTCAGTGTGGGACCGTGCTTTAGATTGGTCAGGAAGGTCGGTCAATTGCTGGATATACAGAGGACTTCTTCAACCAAGCTAAGAGGGCCATCCAAAGACTACGGAAGAAGGGTGTCGGTTATCTAAGGCTGGGCTACGCAAGGACATTCGTGATGAGCTTAATGGTGTACTGGAACCTCTGGAGGTTGCGCTGGTGAAGAGGATGGCTGTACAAGCGATAGCTGTGGAGGAACATATCGCGTAGTGGAACGAGAAAGCCGAGGATGGTGTTGTATATGAGCTGGAGCCATGATAAGTCCTTTGGAGTAATTGTAAATCTGCATTTTCTATCAATGTTTGTGCTGGTGGAAGTTGAAGGACTATCATACGGGAAAGTGCACGCACAAATGGAACTCTTCAGTGGAGAAGTAGATTCTACCAATGTCAACGACTAAGTAGAGGATCGAATTCAAGTATTGTTGTGGTAAACATAACTACATGGATCGAGTCAAGAGGAATGAAGGATGAGAAGAATGAGTTTGGTTAAGATTGAATGTTGATAAAGTTAGGGCGTTATGACATTGTCGATGAGGTTGTATCGAAGTATGATGAGGTGTTGGTTTGGCGAGTGTCGGTTTGGCGTTTGTCGGTTTGTCTAGTGCTCGATGGGATATGTGATCGAAGATGAGTTCACGATCTCCTAAACTATTGTAGACATACGCCATTCTAAGTATTGGATTCATTCGATAGCTTTTAAAAGATCATGAGCAAAGTTAGTCTTGTCTTGTGTGTCGTTCGTGAATGATATGCGACAAAGTGAGTTACTGGAGTTCAGCCGAGAGTTTGGAGTATGGGACCCGATCGTGAAAATGTAAGGTGTTACCATTTAGAGGTTCCTCAGTGGACCTATAAAGAGTTTCTCCGGAGAATATGTGTACTATGATAGGAATGAGAGATTGCCAAGGTAGCTTGCCCGAGCTGGGATTGTATGCCCGGGTGTTGAAATGGGAGGATGGTGGAGGGTACAAAATCACTGCGCAAACGAAGTTACGGGTACGAGAAATATAGAGGAGGTTGTTAGGAATCAAGTATGCTTGATCGAAAGTGGGGGAGAGTCAAGAACAAAGTTGAAAAGGACGACGCTGATCGAGGATACTCTTGGAGTAAAATGGTTGTTGTTCATAAAGAGATAATATGGCTTTCTCGGGCTGATGTCTACACGTCTCACTAACGAGCCATGGTGGGAGACTGCAACAATTATATGTACCGGAATGGAATGAGACATATGGAGGTACCAGTACGAGGCTGGAAGGATGGACCATGTAAAGTCAGGGAGGCTCAATCGAAAGTGGGGGAGATCTAGAGTTCAAGTTGAAAAGAGATCCAAGGACTACGGAGCAAGTGGAATAGCTTAATATGGGCTAGGCGGGGCACAAGGTTGCCGCCGGGTTGTGCCAAGAGATACATTGGGATGGTGTGACCCAGAGATGTTGGAAGCCTGGACCGAAGTACATGTGGGCATATGGGGAGCAAAGTTAATCAGAGTAGCGCAGCGGAAGCATGGTGGCAACCCAGCAGCACACTACAACATATGTTTTGATTTCTCGACGACACCACATGTGGATTGAGTAAAAGATCATAGGAATTCTCTAGAGGATAATCTGAAGCCAGTAACGAGAGTACGTCTTACCATAACTATAAACAAAGTATGGGTGAAGTTAGTGAACCGCAAGAAATGTAGACCCTAGAAGGAGTGAATGGGATATAAAAGGATGAGGGACCCCGTATGGTTAGTGAGCCAGGATGTTACAGAAACCGTTAGTGAGCAAGTGACGTGTGATGCCCACGTTGGCTGGGGACATTGGTGTTTGACTTCTGACACGCAGAATTCGGGGACGAATTCTATTAAGTGGGGGAGATTGTAACAACCCATGATGTGGCCCAATTTTTTTTTGTTAAGGCACATGGGCCTGCCTACGGCCCATTAGGGCAAAAACCTAGGTTTGCCTCCCTTCATCCTATAAAAGGAGTTGCAGCCTCCTCCTTTTGCCTCATTCACAAAACGCGAAGCGAAGCGCTGCAGAAAAATCCCGGGAGACACGAAAACCCTAGCCGTCAGCTCTTTCTCTCTCTTTCTCGCGCACCTCTCCCTTCTCTCTCTCCACGCGGCTTCTTCTTCCTCTCTCTCTCCTTGTCGTTCACGTGGTGATGGTGGTCGCTGGAGATCGTTATTGGTGGTGGTGTAGCCGTGTAGTGGTGGTAACCAGATCTCATCTCCCATCTCTCTTGTTCTCAGATCCAGATCTCGTTTTCCAGATCCAGATCTTCAGATCTCAGATCTCTTGCTAAGGTGAGGTGATTCGATATCCAGATCTGTTTCTCATAATCTCTACTCTGGTTGATGCGGGTATTAGGGTTTGGTTAGTCCTTGTTTGAAAGTTAAGTTGATAGATCATAATGGGAGTTAAGTTGTTAGATGAATGAATCATGATGCATAAGAACCCTCACATTGCTTACATGGGACTTAATGGACTGCCTTGTGTTGATGTGGTTAATGATTGATGATGAATGATTGTGTGCATGATTTGTGTCCCATTGATGATGATGAATGAAAGCTAGGTTTTTAGAAAGAAGTGAATGCTTAAGATGATAGTTTTGTTAATTGGTAACAGCTGTTATGAATGGTGAATGTAAAGTGATCTTCCTATAGTTTCTAAAGTGAAGGATAAATGAATATGAATGAGATGTCTCTTATCTTGGGTGTATAAGAATATGAATGATATGTGAATTGTGTGAGACACCGATAACGGGTGGCGTCTAGAGTGAGTATGAGTCTAAGTGTATGAGAATGAGAATGAGTATGAGTACGAGAATGAGAATGAGGATGTGAATGAGAAAGTGGATAAGAACATATATGAGAACGAAGTCGTGTCAATGAACATGTTTGAAGTCTTGTTTGGGCCACCGAGAACGGGTGGGCGTCTAGAGTCTAGGATGTGATGGCCCAACGGAGGACGTTCCCGTGGGCGGAAAGTGAAAGGCCGTGTACGGACGGCGACCGCCAAGGTGGGGTAAAGTTAGGAATAGGCGCCTTAAGATCGAGTCAATGCCGAGTCGTGGCAAATTGTGACCATCTGACCGTGTACGGACGGGAGCCGCGGGTAGACAGTGTTGCACGTGGGCCTACGGGTGACGCACATGGACCAACGAGCTCCCCGCGGGTGGTTACTAGGAAGCTGGAGGGGGGAAATGGTTTCTCCTGAGTGGGCACCCCTTTCAGGTTAGGCCGGAACGTGTGTGGGACATCCGTAAACGGCCATAGGTCCTAGAGGTCTAGGTTGATTGACGAGTCTAGGTAAAAGGGATGAATGTGTGAATGAATCTATGTGAAGTGATGGTTGAGTCCTTGCAAATGTATGAACGTTAGGGTGCTAGAATTCTATGTTGAGATGTTGTTGTACGGCTTTTTTGATGCATATTGATTGTTGTGGCTAGTCAGTTTGGTTCTCCGTATGAGGTAGCGTAGAGTATCATACGGACAGGCTGGTCTAAAGTCACTTCACTGAGTAATCTCAATTGCTCATCCCTCAATCTTTACTTCCTATGCGCAGAACTATATGTAGAAGTATGTGGATAAGGGTGGATCTAATTTCATTAAAAGATGCGTCCGCCGACTCCTGGGGCCAGTAAGGACACGTAGGGTTGTCTAATTGAGTAGATACGTGTCCGTAGCACCCGTTTGTTGAACCCCGGTCGGGCGTCGGGGGAACGGGTTGTTACAATACATTTCAGTTTTTTAAAGGGAATTCGACCAAAAAAAACACGAACTTTCCACGAATTGCCAAAAGAAATCTGTACATATGGGCTGGCCAAAAAAACACTATACTTTTGTTGACTTTTTACTTTTATTAAGAAACTTTTGATTGACTGACCAATTTGACACACCGTTAACAAAGTTAACGGATTTTTTTTACGTCGTTAAATTTGGGCGTTATGATGAAACGACGTCGTTTTATGTGTATTTGCTTTTAAAAATAAAATGTGAAAACGTGCTCCAAGGGATTCGAACTTGTGAACTTAGGGATTATGGTAGGGGCTTTACCGCTGGGCTACTAGACTTTACAATACATTAACGAACAGAGTTGTTTTTAACATTCTCTCATCCGAGTTAAATGAAAATAAAAAGGCATAGACACCTAGTTTCGAACCAGTGTTAACAGGGTCAAATGACATGGTACTTTACCACTGGGATAGAATTACTTCAATGTATTCACTAACATATTTAGTTTTATTGAGTACTTATTGAATAAAAAAATCTCTAAAAGCCTTAAAATACCTTTAAATTACAAAAAAATGAAAAATAAAGATTATTTTTTTTATAAAATTAATTTTGAAATTAAAATTTAAAATAAAATTTCATTTTTCTTTAAAAAAATCAAAAATCCTCAAAAAATTTCATTTAAAATGAAAATGGTTAAAATAATTATTGTACACATTATGAGTGCGATTTTAATTTTAAGCTGATAATTGTAACTTTAATTTGCTTGCTTTTTCTTTGAATTTTTAAATTTTTTTGGATTTGTTTTAAATTTTTCAATTTTTTTTATTTTTAGTATAAAAATAAAAATTATTTATAATTTAATTTAAAATTAAACTTTCTTGAAAATTTTGGAAGATTTTTAATTGTTTAAAAAGAAAAAAATGAAATTTTGTTTTTAATTTTAATTCAAAATTAATTTTATAAAATAATCTTTCTTTTTCAATTTTTTGTAATTTTAAAGGTATTTTTAAGTTTATTAGAGATATTTTATATTCAATTAGTACTCAATAAAACAACATATGTTAGTGAATACAATGAAAGTAACACTAGCCCAGTGGCAAAATACCATGTCATTTGACTTAGCCAACCTGGGTTCAAATCCAGGGGTCTACGTTTTTTATTTTCAAATCATGTAAAACGACATCGTTTCACTCAATGGCAGGATTTAACGGCAATTTAACGCTGTCTAAACTGCGAATTAACGGTGTGTTAAATTGGCCAGTCAATCAAAAGTTTCTTAATAAAATTAAAAAGTCAACAAAAATATAGTATTATTTTGGCCAGGGTCGAGTACATGTTTCTTTTGGCAATTTGTGCAAAGTTCGTGTTTTTTTTGGCCGAATTCCCGTTTTTTAAATAATTATCAAAAATCTGTTTAACTTGAATACAATAACAATTAGAATAGTTGAAGCAACATTATTTATCTTGGTGATCAGCACAACATTACACTGCTGAAAAATGATGATGATAAATCACAACTAAACCATTCTTCTTCTAACCCTTAGAATTCAAACACAAATAGCTATTCATGAAACAAACAACATCACTGGCACTAAAATCAAGTTATTCCCTTTTGTAGACATAGAACCTTGGATATTATCCAATAACAAGTCAGAGCTTCACCACAATGGGACTCCTGACGCGATGCTTCTTGTCTGACCAAACCAAATCACCAAACACATAACCCTTAGTCACTGTCCCCTTACGCTTGACAAGGGTCACCTTAAACGTCTTTTGCTCTCCAACTTTGGTGAAATTTAAGCTTGTCGGCTTCACCACAACATAAACACCCTCTGGGTTATTCACCCGGACGGTATAGGTCGAAGGCCGTCCAACGTTTTTAACGGTTCTTGAGACAGTGACTTTGCTCGATGACAGGTTCGGAACTGTGATGGAAGGATAGTTAAGGTTGTAAAGACTGGTTTTACGGCTTGGACAGGTAAAGTATTTCCCGGAGAATACAGAGATTTGTGATGCATTGTATCCAAGGGAGCATAAAAAGTTGAGGTAATCCTTGATGCCTGAATCGTATACCAGACCAGGATTCACAGCTAGGTTTGGTCGGACGTGTCCTGCCCCGAAACTAAAAGGTGTTGCCTTCATGTTGGTTGAGTTTTGGATGGGTCCGGGAATGTCATCCATTGTTGTTGCTACAAAACAAAAAACCGAGTAACTAAAACTTCACAATATAAAGATAAACGAAAAATATAAAGAAAAACAAATCCTACTTCCAACACAAGAACAAGAAAACAAAACATGGGCATAGAAAAATCATGAATGAAATAGTTTTTTTTTAATAATAATAAAAAAAAAAATAGTTATATGCCTCAATCAGTAAAACTTAATATTTTTATACGCAATGCTTAAAGATACAGAATCAAATCACATTCTTACCGGTAGTCATGATGGCAGAGCGGATGGCTGCAGGGCTCCAAGAAGGATAACGGGTTTTGAGAAGACCGGCAATGCCAGAGACATGAGGACAAGACATGGAGGTTCCTGAAACAGCATTGAACAGAAGACGCCGAGCATCGAACTGCTCGTTTGTTGGAGATACTGCTCCAGTGTAGGCAGCGATCACACTCACACCAGGCGCAGTAATATCCGGCTTCAGAATCTCAGGAGCCACCAAGCTAGGACCCTTGGACGAGAAGGCAGCCATTACAGGCGCTGGTTTTGTTCCCAACACTGTCCTTGAAGGAGTAATGTGGGCAATAGGCTTCCTACATACATAAACAAATGTTTCTTTTAGAACTCAAGACAAATCAGGTTCGAGTTAGTGACTGAAGAATCCTCTTACTTAGTTTGGCTGATATATTTTGACAGGGCAAGACTGTCCTTGAAACTGATCTGTGTGGCAGGGAGGACATGCGGATCAGCGGTTAGATCATTACCGGTAACATTAGTGTTCTCTAGAACCATTCCTACACCACCAGCTAAAGCCACGGCTCGACCCTTTTCCACTCTCCCGTTGAGTCCTCTAAGACACACTAATATCTTCCCCTTTGCCTTTTTAGGGTCAAGCGATCCAATTTTGCACAATTGTCTGCAAAAAGAGATGATAAAAAGTCAAAAAGGGTCATAATTCATAAAATATTTGGAATGAGTAAACAACATTAGCTTGTTTGAAAAAAAAAAACTCACGCATCAAAAGCTGTAACGTTCTTAGCTTTTGCTTCTGAAGCTGCAATTATTGGGTAGAATTTAGCATGTGGCAAAGATGATTGTGCCAAGCTTTGTCCCTAAATCAATCACGAAAAATTTGAATATCAAAGATTCAAGCTTATTTTCAAGAAAATAATTCAAGAACTTAATCTAACCTTGTAATGCTTTCCGTTACCGAGAATGAGATTACTAGCAAACTCGCGATCCATGGTACTAGCTCCGACAGTGATCTGCCACGGCGCAACGTTCGAAACCGTACTATCCGCCGGTCCAGAGTTCCCGGCGGAGCAGACGACAACTATTCCCTTCCTTGCGGCGTGAAACGACCCGATTGCTACGCTGTCTTTAAAAAACGAGCCTGGCTCGCCGCCAAGGGAGACAGAGATGACGTCGGCACCGTCGTGGATGGCTGCGTCGAAAGCTGCGAGCACGTCCGCGTCGTAGCACTCGTTGCCTTTGACTGGTGGCCAGCAGACTTTGTAGGCGGCGACTCTGGCACGTGGAGAACCACCTTTAGCCGTGCCGTTGCCTTGGCCGAAGACGTTGGCTCCGGGGACGAAGGCTCCTCCGGCGGTGGAGAGAGTGTGGGAGCCATGGCCGTCGATATCACGTGGAGAGTCGAAGGAGGAGTTGAGAGGTCCCACGGCTGCTGCGTAGCCCTTGTGAAAGTATCTTGCTCCGATCAGCTTCCTTTCATGCACAATTTTATTCAGTAATCAATGTTAGTATCCCTTATATATTATTTGAGAATCATTTAAAAAGTTGTAACCTTAAATTTGTAAAAATTAAAAATAACCCCAATCCTATGTGGCATAGCTATTTGGCTTCTATTTCAATTTCCAAAGATTTTAGAGCATGTGATATAATGTATAGTCTAAAAATTATATTCTCTAGCAATATAATATTTCGTAAACAATAGTTGGTCACATATATCAAATATTTATTGTTTCGCATGCTTTCCTTAAATAAAACATACGGAATTACCTAATGTGATTAAAATATATATGACAATTAATGATTTTAAACAATAAAGATTTGATAACAATCTGTATACTTTTTCTCATTTTGTTTATTTATTTATTATTAAAATAAATTACACAATTACATTAATCATATAATAAAAATCTAGATTTTTTTGTGTGTATGTTGTATTTCGATTTTTTCAAAATGAGTATAAATTACTAAAAATGTTAAAAGTCTCACATAAAATTTTAGGATCAAGGTTTTAATTTGTTTTCTATATTAAAATATAATGATTATAAGACCATATGAAGAAATAATTTTAGTTTATATATATATATATATTTCATATCGTTTTAATTAAACTATAAATCGTATGAAAATACATACTTATATTTTGATTGTCTTCAACATATATTGAAAAGTTAATATTTTATTTTGAAATATGTCATTTTAAAAAAAAAATAATTATAAATTATTGAAACTACTAAACATCTCACCTTAAAAAAAAAATCGTTGGTGGAAAGTTTTGTTACACAAATATGCAAATAATGATAAAATCATATGAGTAGAAACCTCATTTAAAAAATATCAATATTAAAAGTGTGCCATATTACTATGTGTATATCATTTAAATTTAATTATATATCATATATAATATATAAGATTGATTATTTTGATTTATTTACGCTAATTGCGAATAAACAAGATTGATAGTTAAATTTATATGCATACGTCAATTTATTACATAATAGTGACTGATTTCTTAGTTATGTAATATGTATATTTATTATTTTATTATTTTATGATATGCAGAAAATTATAATATAAATTGTACATATAAAATACTTATTGTGCATAAAGTGCAGATCTTAACCTAAGTATGTATCTTTTTAATGTTTTTAAATCTTAAATTTTTTTTAAATCCCAGGTCAAAACAAATAAACGAAATGAGAATAAACTTCATGAAAATCAATATTTTTATCGAGTAATAACCAAAATATAAAAAACACAACAAAAGAAAAAAATGAAGATAAATAGGATT
Organism: Eruca vesicaria subsp. sativa; assembly: GCA_932364175.1. Taxonomy (NCBI): domain Eukaryota; kingdom Viridiplantae; phylum Streptophyta; class Magnoliopsida; order Brassicales; family Brassicaceae; genus Eruca; species Eruca vesicaria. The sequence goes on from CAKOAT010567376.1 coordinate 90,332, forward strand.
AACACGTGAACGTAAACTTCTCATAACCATAATTAATTTTTAAATTGTTAAATCATGATATAAAACTGAGTTAATTTTTAATTTGTTGATTTTTTTTTTTAATTTTTAAAATCATTATGGTTATGCTAAATCATGATCATAATTAATTTTAAATCTTTTATTTGTATTTGACAAACTAAAAATATTGTTTTTAAAAAAATTTAAAATTTAACTTAATTTTTTATAAAATTATTTAAAAAATAATAATTTGTAAAAATTATAGTTTTCTAATATTATTATACAAAGAAATAAATTATATTAAATTAGTTTTAAAACTTTATATATTTTAAATGCAATTATTTTACCAACTACTTCTTAAAAAACATTAGGAAATTTGTTAATACTCTACCAATCAAGCCCAATGACACTTTGTTTATTTTCCATCACTCGAACACTAAAAATTGAAAAGATATATGGAATCAGGTCTATTAAATTCTAAGATTTGATCTACAATTCTAATTACAATTGTTTCTGATCCTAGATATAAATAATTCTAAAATTTCAAATATATATAAAAAAAATTATATGTAAATTTTAAATTTATCAATACTAAAATTTTATATTTTAATTACGTATATTCACCCTGCGCAAGGCGCAGGTCTTATCCTAGTAAAACATTAAAATTCATTTCACTGCACTACAATAGTAAGATTGGTTTTCCCAATATTTAAACATAACACCAACATCAGAACCGGGCTTGACCCTAGTCTTGTGAAACTTTTGAATAGGGCCTCCACTTTATGGGCCCCCAATTCTTAATTATATATATATATATGTAAATTTAATTGTATTTAGCACATAGTGAATATGAAAAAAATATGAACTGCTTGAAAATCTGTGTCATAATAGAATATGAGATGTATCCCATATTGTTAGGATTTCTATATAGATAAATTTAATGATAAAATGAAAATATCATTATTATTTTTGAAAAATAATTTTCCTTTGAAGGGTACAATTCTATTTAATTTTTATTAATAATTATGTTAGATGATGTTCTATATTACAGATGTAAAATTTGTGAGAAATATTAGTAATTTTTTCATTCTTCTAGTTTCAAATGGGACCCTGAATTTTCCCGGACTAGCTCTGACCAGCATCTAGAAATTTTACTATTTTCGGTTTGTTTTAAGAATTTTTTTTTAACAGGTTATCCATTATAAAAATGTAAATTAAATATAAAACTAAATGTATGTGATTCCATTTGGTTTTCTTTACTTATTGTGTATTAGTTTTATCTAAGCTAAAATAATGAACTATATGCAATTCATTTGATTTGTTGAGGCTTTTAAATTCTTTGGCAGTTTAAGTGGTGTTTCTAAAATAATCATTCAATTTTTCATGCATATCATCTACATAGACATTAAGAACTCATCTCTGGAGCTGATATAAGTTATCTAAGATAACACAGATACTCTTCAAAAAAGTTTAAAAAGAAACTATACTAAAAGTAACTTTGTTCTTTTTTTCGGGCTTCCGTTTTATCTTCACTGAGTAAAAGATAATAAGATGTAAAGTTAAGAACAAGTGTCTAGTTGAAGAGAAAAGATTCGACAGTAGACGAAGGGGGAGATAGAAAATATATATAGAAACCTATCAAAAGTTCCAAAGTGGTACATTTTTTTTAACTATACTCAAAATCAGTGTCAGTGATGTTTTAAATGGTTAAATTTACTTGAGGTCAAAATGATAAAACTCTAATTTGGAAAGATAAACATGTAAGAGAGAGCGCGAGAGAGAGGGATAAGAACCTGTTGCAGTGGAAAGTGGCATCTTTGTGGTTTTGACATATTCCCTTCCATCTTGAAGGAATTGGTCCCAAGCCTTCATCACTAAAGCTCTTTGATTCTGGCCACACACCTTTTAACAACAACAATCATTTTCAGAATTATTAGTTTATGAAAGAAAATTAACTATAACTCACTAAATGTAGTTTATTACAGATTCCACACCTGTGTTATTAATAACTGGGATTAAGTGTTTAAAAAATAAATAGAAAATGCCTTGTGGTGTTTGTATTCACACAACCAATCATTTTAGTTGTGATAATACAAAAATAAAGTAACTTCTAATAGTTTTCTAATCAATAATAAAATAGTAAAGAATGGTATGAAAATGTTATATTCTCTAGTTCTCATGCATATCCCAACTTTATCTTTCTCTTTTCCTCCTATATTCCCAACACTTTTAATGATTTTTTTTTCGTTCAGATTCTGTCAAATAAAAAAATATATTTTGTTAGAAAATAGCTCTTAACACTTGACACCATCTATAGCTAGCTGTAACTGAAGAATTACGTTTTCTCTTCAAAATCCCTAACTAGATCACCATTTTCAAAACGTCAGTTCATCTCTACAAGAAAAAGTACTATATTTGAAAACTCTTAATTAGATCACGTTATGAATAACTTTTGTAATGAAGTTATTAAATAATATACACTATAATGAACTTATGAGTTACGGGAGAGTACTTGATCAGAAAGAGTTACGGGGAGTAAAGGCATTCACTATCTGTTAAAGACAATTGCATAATGCCAAAATATGTTACATATACGAGGAATTATTCACCAATCTCTAACTAATTAATCGATTCACCAATCTCTAACTAATTAATCGAACAAATATCTAGTACAGAGGTTGGTAAAAAATCATAAGGTTAAATCTTTGTGTGTATAATTCAAGTCAAACTATATGATGCAGTCATAAAGAATATATTAAAGATAAGACCAGCTAAAATTATTGTTGAGCGAAGAGAATATGCATATTAATGAATATGCACATGCGCACATGCGTGAAAATATAAATGGTGGATTGATTCTTGCTGACATCTAGAGGACCATTAGCTATCTAAAAAAATTAATATATTTCTTGTAGTGCAAGTCAAATCCATTTTGAAAATGTGTAGTTCTTAATTTTAAAGGAAGGTGCGTATCTTCCCCAAGACCGATCTCAAGGCTCCCAAAGTTGCAAAGGTTGACCAATAGATTTTATGACAAACTAAAATAATTTAAAAAGAAGAGAGAACCTGTATCGAGATTTGCAATGATGGAATCTTCTCCGAACCTGGCCTTTCTCCATATGGAAGAGGAAGGAACATACGAGTTATGTTCCAAACCCAAGAAGTCCCATGATCGGGTCGTGTGAAGCTTCAAAGCTTTGTTTGGAAATACAGACACAACCTCCGGGTGTTCTAGAAAAATCAAAACAAAGTAAAGTCACTCTAAATCATGAACAGAGAGAAACACATAACACGTAATGTATATTTAGGTCCGATCAATAGAATAGGGCAAATGAAGTTATGCCTTTGTTTTTGTATTTTTAAGTCGCTTGTTAGGGGAAAAAAAAACAAGTTACTTATACTTTCTACATTACCAAAAAGATATACACAAATTTTAAATAGTGGACCGGCCATGTGTACTTACTGGAGATTTCTGATGCGAGGTCGTGGTCGAGATGAGCGGCAAAGCCGTTGATGTGCTTTGTGTATGAGTAGAAAATGGCGTCTGTAGCAATCTCACGGCTGCTTTCCACATAAATTAAGACGCACGTCAAAAATATGGAGGATAAATATAGTAGCAAAATTAATAAGTTTAGTGGCTTGTGTAAGAGACCTTCCAATGAAGGAACCAAGAAAGTCGTAATGTGTTTCTCTGACTCGATCGATGGCATCTTCTGTTATCTCTCCAACATGAGAATGACCTCCAAAGTATACCACATACGAGGACGCCTGAATCACACATACAGAAAAGAATGATTAAGAGAGAAGAAGTTTTGAATGCAAAATGAAAGATTTGTTATATGATAAAGGAATAATGAATGTACATCTTCAGATGCAAGAGTGGGGTTTGAACCCAAATGGAGAAGAAGAAGAATTAGAGAAGCAAGAAACGATAAAAGATTTGTACGCTTCATTCTTCACTCTGTATGTTTGTTGGACTACTTGTTTTGGCAGTGCCGTGAGTTGCTTCTTTATAATGGTATTTGGAGAAAGGTCCAATAACACGAGTCTTAATATATTATCAAATTTATATGAAAAGTAATTACAATTAATCGTTTTTAGAACTTTGCATATTTAAATGAACAATATGCTTCTCACTTCCAAAAGCCCTATATAACATCATATTTTACAACATACGACTTTCTATGTAAACTATTGACTATATTCTTATTAACTTTCCCCGCTTATATATTTTTATTCAAGAATTCATTTGCTATATTAATTAGTTGCAGAAAAAAGGGAAAGCTTAGGAAAGTAAGGTGGCTCTGGAGTAAAAATGATAAGATGCTCAAGTGGTCACATTGCGTCACAATAATGGAGTCTCCATTGACGCTATATTCGGCAGCAAAAACTGATAATATATTATTTGCTTACCGGTTGGTTGGTCCTAATCTAAAACTGATAATCATGGATTGTTTTCTCTATTTTAGAAAATTAAAACAAAATCCTTATCATAAGGAAAATTGTATTAGGTTTGAAGATTGCTACATTTGAGAACTATTTAAAGGTACAGTGAGATTGCACAAAGATAAAACATTCCAAACTAAATGTTTATAATCATGATAAAGTCATAGTTTAATCAAGTGATTCAAACATTACTATAAATAATGATAAAATGTGACTAACTGTTCTGTACAATGGAAGAATAAATAATTCCTAGCTGTTAGTAATTCTATTAAAAAAAATTCTTACATATGAAAACCTTTAATTTTAACTTGAAATATTTCTCTTCTCTTTTTTTTTGAACAGAAATATATCTCTTCTAAAAAGTGTAAAAGCAAGTAGAATCCTTCAGAGCTGACTAAACAGAAAATGTGTTGTTGGGTGGAACAAGAAGATCTGTTGGAACAAGGGCTGAACTCTTGGAACATACTCTGAATTTTAAAAATATTCGTAACAAAGACAATGCCAGAGTGACTTTGTAAGATTCCATAATGTGCTGCTAATAAATTTTCGCTTGTCTTGAGTATCCAAGTTCACTATATATGAACCATCCAGTGAGACTTTGTAAGAGAAATTTAGTGATAATTTAAAACTTTTGTGTAAGACTAGAGATCAGATGTATGTATATCCAGTGACGTATGTTTAATAACAACTTAAAGATTTCTACTGATTTGTTTCAAAATTTCAAAATAGTTTTATGTATGTTAACATACAGTATTCGCATAGACATATCACAGTATCATAATTATGCAGCAAAATATATTATAAAAAAGTAAAATATATTCTCTTCGTTCAGTTTAGTTGTTTAGTTGTCATTTTGTTTTTTTTTACACACAGATTAAGAAAACATTTAATTTTACATATTTTCTAGAAAAAATATAATCACCTATACACTTAACCACATTCCAATCAATAGAAAATAGAATAGTAGATAAATTTAATAATTTTTGCATTAAAATTCTAAAACGACACTTATTTTAAAACGAAAATTTTACTGTACAACAACAACAAAATTAAATCGGAAGGAATATTATCACGCAGGCATATCATAGTTTTTAAATTCTAATTAAGGAAACAGTAGAAACTATCACAGGTTTACAAATATTCTGGTGAAATAATGTTTTGGTGTGAGAAAATATGTTCAAGCCATGTTATCGAAATACTATATTTCATTAACAAAAAAATACACTTAAATCATATTCTTAACAAGAAAAAGAGAGAGACAGAGAAGAATCTATAATCCAGTAAGGTCGCATTGCACACGCGAACATGAAGATAACGTAATGGACCAATGACAAGTTAGACAACATCCTTGGTTTTATATGATTCCCAAATGGACCCATCCCCTACTTTTCTCCATGTTTAGAATTGCATCTTTGCTACCGAAATTTACATACGCGTGCGTGCGTGGAAGCTACTTTACTTGTTTTGGATGCTAACTAGCTAGTAAAGATATTTTGAGCAAAATCAACGTTTTAATGTGGCACCACACCTTTTCTATGAGGATCGTATCATCCATGAATTGATTTAACGTTCGAAAATTACTTTTGTATTGCTGTATAGATTAAAACCCATCGGATTAAAGAGATACCTTACATATTCACCGTAATAAATATAATATGGACATAGCTCTGTTCGTTTCATAAACGCGGACTCTAGCCGCAGCGGCAAAATAATGTACTAAAACGGAGACCAAAGTAACAAAATCTAAAGTTAAAGTAGACGCCACTTGATTGCCGGAGACACAAAAACAGAGACGCTTGTGTTGCTGATAATTCCAGCGTTCATTCTCTCGCTGTTAGTTGCCGCTGTGTCTGAGAAATAGGTCAGCGATATCTCACCGGTGGTTTGTATTGCCATGATAAAAGGTTGAATTTTTGGCCGCTACCGCTGGATGTGGTGGTTATAAAACGAACATGGCTCATGTAAATTAGACTAAGCATCGGATCTTTATTACTCTTATTGGGGGGGGGGTGGATAATCACTCTTTTTACTCTTTACTGTCTAACATACATCAGAGACATCATCACAGAACTTCACTTATTAGACCTATAGTTTTTTATAGGGAGTGATTGGTTGGATTATAACTGTAGAATTTAGTCTGTAGATTTTTTTTTGATGTAGTTGTATATAATGTAACGGTAGAAATTAAATGAGAAAAAAAATAGAAAAAGAAAAAATATTTCTTTAATAATCCTAAAGCAATATTTTGTTGCTTAATTACTTAAATCATGATTGGTGATTTATATTGGTGATTTATATGATTGTAGATAGAATATAAAACTAAAGTCATTAGTTAAATTCAAATCAATCACCCACATTGTATAAACAAATAGGAAAGGAAAACTAAGTTACTTGCATTTTCTTCTTGTAAGGCTACAATTGAAATGATTGACTTGAAAACATAAAAATGTGTGCGATACAAAAATAGATTTTATGAGTAGTCTTATCACATAGACATGGTTATCAAGCCTAATAGAACTACATAAAGCTAATATTATAAAAAAAAATGAAGGATTCTTAGGTAGGAGGTGGAAGGTAGCCCACACAAGAGAGTTTGTAAACGTATGAGAGCATTATTATCCAAGATTTCTTAGGATGAAGTTCTTAGAAGAATATAAAAACTGTTTTTTTTTTAATTTTTTAGTTAAAAGTTAAAAAAAAAGTTTTTTATATTCCCCAAAAACCCCACCCTAAAAAATCATGGATAATAATGCTTTGAACTATCATCAACTAGGGTAAACCCACCATACGGACAGGTGGGCGGGAGATTAAATAAACTAATAATTAGTTATATTTTTAAATATTTAATTTATTTTAACTGAAAGTAGCATTTCTTTCTATAATTTTTCACAACAATTTTACTTATTTATTTTAATATTCATTTTAGAAATTATATGATTGTCTACTTATTATAAAATTTCAATATATGTATTGATAATTTCTTTGTAATGTTTGTGTGTAACATTTTCTCCGTATGATTGATTTTAAGGTCCGTTGTCTAGATTGAGTGCCTATTTATTTGTTTTTATTTAGTGTAGGAGTGTGCATGTGATGTTTTTTGTGTTGTCGATCCAAAGTTAGAAACAAAGTTACAAACTATTGGGTATGGAAATAGATATCCGAGAGTATGAGGAGCGTGTGTTGCGTTCATTGTAAGCTGAAGGTAAAATAGTTTGTTTTATTTATTACGAAAGTAGAAACACATCTCAAAGAGTATGAGTAACATATTGTGCTTAAACTATGAAAACAAATTTTCTCATTTGTTTGTAATTATAGCATATGTCACGTTGCTCATGTGGTTCTATAGTTTGTCAAGTAACCTTTCTTTAATCATGTGATTCGAACTTCATGAAGTATTTTTTAATGCGTTTTCAGTAAATTTTTGAATTGTTTTTGTTTTTGATGATTTTTTTTTTTGAAATAGCATTTAAATATCGTATATATGTCGGCTAGAGTTATAAGAAGAAGATTCGATGAAAATTATGAGAGATTTTTTTAAATTTTTTGAAAACTGTATTTATAGATTTTGAGTGTATTTTATGTTCGTTTTGATGAATTTATGGTTGTAATTTCATTTAAGATGAATTATACATTATGGGCAATTGTATAATCCGAACAATATCGTCCTAAAAAGCAGATTAGTAAGTGAAGGATATTTTATGGGTATTACTGCGATTACTGGTTTACTACGAAAGAACGCTTTACTAGATTTACTAGTATTACTACTTGTATTACTATGTATTCTGATATAACATAATTTTAAAGAGTTTTAGACTCCTATTTTAGCTTATTATGATCATTGTAGGTTGCATTTAGGTATTTATATTGCAAATGCATGCATAATCGCATTTGGCAGGGTTTGGAGTGCACATATGAAATTTTGGGGTGAGATTGCAAAGTTTAGAATAAAACCATTACCCCGACGCAATGCAAAAGGCAATGCTTATGTTACCGATGCAAAGGGAAATAAAATCTTAAAAATTGATGTTAATGGAGAGATTGTGTCAACCATTGAGAGCCCTCTCGTCGCTCTTAACGGTATTGTTTATCACCCCGATGGTTTCCTCATCGTCATCCACACTTTCTCCGGTCTCTTATACAAAATCGACCTAACAGCCGGTGGAGATGATGGTAGTAATAAGGTCAGTGTCGTTGAAGTTACTTGCGCCACGTTGCGGTTTGGTGATGTTGTTGTCTTCGACAAAGATTGTTGTTGCAGGTATGTCATTAATGTATATCTATAGGAGTATCACCGATATAGCTTCAGATCGAGTTGAATAAGTGCCCACCAGGATCATAGACCGGTTCTCGCTTATCCCTAGAGGACCTTAGCTTGTATAAGATGAGATCAGGATGATGATTAATGAATTAATCAATTCCAGTTCATGGTTCTAGTTCATGACTCTAGAAACGAGCATTAGGGTTCATCGTGACAATGAATATCACAACTTAGCAATCTATAGTTAGGGCTAATCTCACAACCTACCTGAACCCTAAATCCAACAGGTGGATCTATTCAAACATGAAGTTTGTCACATAAATCAGAGATGAATAGATGAAGAACATAAGTAATATAAAACCAAAACCAATTGAGTTCCAGGAGGACTCTGATAGGAGTTCCGCCCTTCTCTCCTAACAAAGAGAACAATAAAAATAGAACTTAGAAAAGCATGTGTAAAAGTATGTGTAGGTCTAGCCGTCAACAGTGGCTTATAAATATCATAAATAGGGTTTCTGGTCGTCCAAGGGCACTCTGGTAATTTGTGATGGCTTCTGGACTTCTGGCGGTCATGAAATATAGCCGGCCCGCGTTCTGGCATTAATGTCGGTTGATATGAAGTGTCTCCCATCAATCGACATGAACATATCTTCTCTACAGCTTCCTCTCGCGAGACATGCTGACCACTCTTCAGTAAAACGGGTATAACTTCTGATCTAACCGTTGGATTGACCGGAGACCGGTGGCATTGGAAAGATAACTCAAATCTATATCTTGTGTCAAAATATCAGCTCAACCTCACCAAGGGAAGGTCTCCATCCATATCTAAACATCTGACGCGTCTATGCAGTTCTACACTAATAGACTCCAAAAGACACCAAAATCACCATATTTCTCCAGAACGTACATGAACCTGTAACTACTCTAAATAGACTCTATATCGTAGTAAATATATATAAAACATCTATAGACCATGGCTAAAAGTAGGTAAAATTCATGGTCGATCACCAGTGTACAATAAACCAAGTCAATTCTAATTCTATTTCGGTTTAATCCTCTACACTCTAATAATTCTATTTAGTTTTTTTTTAAAAAATATCATTTGATTGTTTATCAAGTTGTGTGGGAATGAGAATAATAAACCGAATGATGGTTGGATATATTCTTTCTTTTGAGTTCCCTTCATGTGGTTTTGCATGAACTAAAGTCCCTCGTCAGTCCATGCTTTTACTTGATCTCTTATTCATTTTTTGAAATGCTTGATGTATTCGATTGATTTGTTGAAGTAGAATTTCGTTGCTGGTGATGAATTGAGTTGTAGTTTGCCTGTAAAATTCTGTATATTATTTTTCTGTTGAGAAAAAATAAATATAGATTTGTTTAACTTTTTATGTGTTTAAAAAAATTATTTACCTTTAAAAGTTTAGGCATTATGCTTGTGAAGATGACAACTTTAAATTTCCTATTCTTCTTGCTTTTTAGGATGCTAAAATCTAGGGGTGGGACGGATCCGGATACCCGGAAATTTTGGAGTATCCGGATCCGGATTCGGATTCGTCGGATCCGTGATTTTAGTATCCGGATTCGGATTCGGGCCGTCCGGGTATCCGGGTCTCGGATATCCGCCTAGATATTGTAATATCCGCGGATATCCGGATTCGGATCCGGATCCGTAAAAATAATTAAAAATAAACAAAAATTTATCTAAAAATCCAAAAAATTTGATAACAATAGACAAATTAAATATTTATACCAAATTTATGAATATATATATGACATATAATATTACTAAAACTAAAGTATAATATTATAAGATTAACTTTATGTAAAACTATTAATATATTTAATATAATTATTAATAAAAGTAAAAATTTATTATAATTTAAAAACACGGATCCAGATCCGGATATCCAGACCTAAAAATTAAGATATCTGGATTCGGAATCGGTTTGGACGGATCCAAGATTTTACTATCCGGATTCGGATCCGGACACCTCGGATATCCTAATTTTGAAGCGGATCCGGAGCGGATCTCGGATCGGATCCGAATCCCGGATAATAAGTCCCAGCCCTACTAAAATCTGCTATGAGTGTCTGTTGGCCTCTTTTAAAAAGACCTAGTGTCTATACTAATAAACGCTAATACTTTCTTCACAATGCACCACTTCAGAACCTGAATGAAGAGAGCATCGAGCGGCACATTTTGAAATATTTACAGATATTTCTATATTTTTTCGTTTTGTTAATATCTTATCAAATATATTTAAATAATATAAATAGTGTGGTTTAAATCTAACCAAGTTTAAAGTAGTGATATTTTAATATAACGAAATTTTAGAGATAACACACAAAATATAGAAAGTCAAGAATATATAAAAAATATTTTAAAAGATAAAGTATAATAAATAATATATTTGCAATTTATTTTCTCACATATCATCATGTAAGGTCCAATAAAAAGTGTATTTTCACAATTTTTTTTATTTCTTAGGTTTCAAGTAGGGCTGGGCAATCGGGGTCCTAATCGGGTTTCGGTTCGGGTTCATTCGGATTTCGGGTTTTCAGGTTCATGAATTTCAGCCCCATTCGGATATTATAAAAATTTGGGTCGGATTCGGTTCGGATTTTATCGGGTTCGGTTCGGGTTTAGTAACTTTTTCAAGATCCGGTTGAACCCAAAATAGTTTCGGTTTCGGATATGAATCGGGTTATCGGTTCTAAAAATACTAATTTATACTCAATTAAATTCACTATATTTTCAATCGTTTTATTAAATTTGTGTATTTAGCTTCTAGAAACCATATTGTTCTCCTTCAAAATAATATTGTGAAACTCATCTATCAACCATATAATATTTGTCATTGAACTATATGTGACAATACTAAACATATCATGATTAATGACAAACCAAAGCCTTGTATGAATGAAATATACATAATGAAACATAAAAAATTAAAGTTAACAACTAACAATTCTATAAATGTAATAAGTACTATTTAAACTTAAAAAAACAACATTATTTAAACTTCAAAACAAATGTATTCGTAACTTAACTTCAAATGTAATGTCAATCATAAACATTAATATTAACCAAATAACACTATATATTAGACTAAATATCTGAGTTAATTATTTATATCATAACTAATTATTGTAGGTACTCAATAATATATTAATCTGTTTTGGAAACATATTAGAAATTTAGGTTGGATATGATACAATTTTTTTTTGGAATTTCAAAGTTTCGGGTTCTTTCGGATATCCATTTAAGTTCGGGTTCGGTTCGGGTAATATCCATAACCCGAAATACCGTAAAACAAGATCCATTCGGTACTTATGTCGGGTTCGGATCGGTTCGGATTCCTTTTTATCGGGTCGGGTTCGGTTCGGATTTCCGGGTTCGGTTTTTTTTGCCCAGCCCTAGTTTCAAGCTTGGAAAAATTGAAAACAATTATGGACAGCCATATTGGAAATTAATATATAATCAAGACTAATTTAAAATTTAGTTTGAAAAAAAATTAACAACATAAAAGGTATACTTTCTCTCTTAACTATGGACTATTCACACTCACTAAAATAATTCAAGTATTTAATTACCAAGTTTTCAAAAAATAAACCAAAACTAACATAAAAACAAAAACACACGTATAATATGTACTGCACAAAGAAAAACAAAAAATAAGAAATTTTATTACTATTTTAATTGTTATGTCCGTATGCTCAACAGCAAATACTAAACAATTCAGTTCTAACTTCTCTTAAGAAAAATGATAACCATTAAAATAAAAAAACGGTAAACAACTAATGAATACATTACAATTTAGGCTATTAACAAAACTAAATTAAAAATGTATACATCCCATAACGAAGTAGAAATGACAGTCCGTTTTAATACATGAGCGTTTTTCTTCATCTTTGACTTTTCCCAACCATCAATACCAGCTGAAGTTCGATCTTCACCCTGCATTATTATTCATTATTTCTTTATCTCTGTCTGTAACAGCTAACTGTCAAACAATAGAATTGCTTTGAACATCCATCTGCACCACAAAGTAAAGAGATTAAAGGTTTCAGAAGCAATAGTGACGGACATGATATAAGAACCAAATTCAGAAAAGAACATCAAATGCAATTTTTTACAAACTTCTTTCAAATTTAAAACAGTTAGTTTCATCTTATCAAATATATTCAGGTCATAACAGTACTATATAAAAAGACAACTGCTATAATATAACGTTCCTTTATCTAACTTTTAAATTTTCATGCAATTCAACATAAATGAAAATTACTACTTTTGGTAGCAAATTGCTTCAAGTAACAAAGTTTCTAAAATTTATCAAAAACTACAATTAGTGACCACCAGTGTCCATTTTTGACCAATAACTTGTTCAAAAAATCCACCTTCCCAGTAACCAGAAGCATGCAATAAAAATCCGGACACAAAAGTGCAGTATAGCATATGATGCTTACTTGTTCAAGTAAGGGGGATACATTATTCACTAAAGGAAGTTTTGTCAACAACATAAAAAAGAGTCTGGAATTACCACAGAAGTACGTGTTCGCTCATTTGGAACGCCAGTTTTAGGTCGTTCATCCAACTTCTCCTGGTCAAGCTCAAAACCACCAGCCAGGGACCTTGAATGCCCATTTTACTCAGGCCTGATCCTGATACCAAGCGTTCACCAGAACGATCACCAGAAAGTCCTCCTGGTTGAGACCTCTTTTTTGTAGGCAAACTTGGGAAAAACTTGTTAAATACAGAAGAAGCTTCGTTTAAAACTTTTACGCGCTCCCTGTGACCAAAAGGGTAAATGAGCCAAAATAGTACTTCAAACATAACTAACTAACTTATGGTAGGTAAACTACCTGGCCTTCACATTATTTTCGCCCAGACCAGTCTTTAGTCTTTTGATCTCTTCTGGTATAGGAGATGGAAGTGACTTCCCTTACAGAGCTGCACTAGTAGACTCATCTCCTTGTATTCCAAGAGCAATATTAACATGCCGCTTAAAGTCACCTGGACGAATAGACTTGTAATCGGTGGCAACTACCTTAGGATCAAAACACAAACAGTGAAAGAAATTTGTTACATTGGTTTGTGCTATTGGTGAAGTGCCCCTCAACATGTTTGGCTGAGATGGGACAGGATGTTCCATGAGCTCACGAAAGCTACTTGATCTTTCCATCTGTGCAGCACAGTTTGATATGTATGGAGGCCTATCTAACGCAGGGGAAGAATAATCAAACTTCCCAGGTGCTGACATTCCCTCAGCTCTCGAAAGTCTTATGTTTTATTGATAAACACTAAATACACAGTGGAGTATGAAAAGCCATAGCACATAAATGCTAATTATTCAGCTCTCAAATAATGTATTTAGCGTGCACCTGCAATGTGACATGGAACATAAACATCAGTAAACGCGACAAGTCTTTGCCATGAGAATGGTATATGTGTCGCTAGTTGAAAGACAAACAATTCCCAGCATGTTTCTGATAGAACTCACGTATATTTCTATCAAGAACAGAGGATTACAAGAGAATTACAAGGAAAGCCATCTTGCTCTCAAAGAGAAGCAAGCCCTAGCCACAAAGGCCAACCAACTAACCAACCCTCAGTTACAATCCTCTCTTCTATTTATACTAGTCTTTCGTCCCTGTAACTGATTATTCTTCTTTATACTTTCAAGTGACAGCTCATTACTTCTCAAGTGACATATCATTTGCTTCCATGATCATATCAATACCCCCTTTCGAAGACCCAGCTTGCCCTCAAGCTGGAACAGGAAAATTTGCCACACGCTGCGTACAGCTTGTGCAACTTGCTCATGAAGGTGGAGACGACATGGAAGCGCATATGCAAGAAGAACACTCTTTCAGCTCTGGAAAAATCACCAACCTTGAAGGCCCTGCGTCTCCATCGATGCCATATAGAAAATGATGCTTGCAGAAGACAACCTCTAGTGGCCCACTTCATAAGATGTACTCTGATTATGCTTCTTGTTACATACAGCTGCTCCCAATACAACTGAACGTATAGTATTGTTTGAGTGATCTCTGCCTCTACTTTCATGTTCATAGACAGCCTCACAACAGCCTTGCGCTTTGTCCAATGTACTTGTATGTTCATAGTTGTGAACCATTGATCCATGAAATACTGAAGTTCAGTGTTGCAATAACTCTTTTGAGTACATCATCACTTGTGTCTTTGCCGATAGATTGAATGTCCTGACTCCGGAGATTAGAAGTCATGTCAGTGGCTTCTCGCAAACACAAATCAGTTCCCACACCATTTTTGTCTAATCGCATGATTTTTGATGATTGTCGTACTGAAAATGTTGTAGTTGAACTGCACCACCCTGTCTCACATGCATACACAGCCGTAAGAAAAGCATCAACCTGCTGCACTGGCTTGCTTTTCCAGCAATGCCACACAGCAAAATAAACTCTCTTGGCCAGAGATGCAGAGTACACCAGAAATTGCCATTTGTATCGACATTTGATCCGACCATGCTTCTGTCTTGACTGAACACTCATTCCTCCAGCTAGAGATAGAGTTATGTGGTTCCATTGACTCCAATAGCAGAAAACTTTGACTGCACAGACCCACCAATCATTGCTGGTAAAACGTAAGACCATGCAGCCTATATCAACAATCCAGCTTAACCCTCGCAGACTATTCTGACTGTCCAATGGATACACACTTATCAATTGTAACAGGCCTCTGACACACTCCCACAAGTTGAACAACAGCAATGACATGTGATTTTTGCTCAGCATAACAACAGTACTATTGGTACCATGAGCTTCAGTCATATCTCTATAATGTCTTCTCCATAATATTGCATCTCTAAACTCAAAACCCATTCCTCTCCACTGCAGAAATGCTGAAACAGGCTGAAAATAACCAGTCTTGTGTCTCTTGCTCCAAAGGCGGAACTGAACTACTCCAAACCCAAACTGCGAATAATTTGTCACTGTTGCAACCATGTATGAACCATCTTCTTCTATTGCCATGGACAGTGAAATAGTTGGTGCTGCAGCCTGAGATTGAAAACGTCTGAAACTCAATATCACAAGTTCTGAGTTGTTTAAAATTCCACCAATTGTCAAGTCTGAAACAAATTTTCTTCTCAGAAAAGAGGCTATGCCAGTATTCACCACCTCTGCAATAAATTTCTTTGCAACCTTTTCACTCCAATGCTTCTTATATTCTATAAGAAGTTCACTCCAATGCCATCGTCCTACCCTTCTCTTCTTCCATCTCTTTCTTCTCCACTCATTTGTAGACCATAAACGTAGAACCATGAAACAGATACGACCACCAACTCTAAACCAACGCTGTTTCTTGAATTTATATTTGAATTTCCATGATTTTGGCATTTTGCTCAAGATCCTTTGCTGATTCTCTCTTCCAACTTCCTTAAGCATTGTATCAGATACTTGGTGTGCAAGAAGTCCCTCCTTTATATCTATTGGACTTTTAAACAATTCAGCTCCTTCAAACAAGTCCCCAAAGCCTAAACCATCATGAAAATCATCAAAGAACATCTTCTCAACAGCTTTTACCTCCATATTTTGGTTCTCAACAACCAACTCCCTTCCATAAGCTTCTAACATCATATCTCCAGGTCTAGATTCCAAGAAAGAGATAACCTGAGATTGGTGAATCACCTCGTTTATCACCCATGTTTCACAATCTGCTTCCTCATTTGTAAAATCAAAATGATTTGCCTCCACCGTTCTGTTCTCAGAATTATCATCAGCATTCATGTGTTTTATCGTTTCATCAGCTTTCCTTTCAACAAACTCTTTGGCTTCTCCTTCCACGGAGTTGTGAGCCAACTGGAGTTAGCTCACAATCTGCTTCCTCATTCATGTATTTCGTCAGATAGCTTCATTGCCCGGGAATCATTGGTTTCTGTTCCCATTGAAACAGAGTGACGTAGCTTTATCATATCCATGTACTCTTTCAAACTGCGTTCCTTCTCGATCCGTACCCGAATTATGTCTGGATCGTCTTCTCGTCCAAAGCCCAATAACAGTTCTTCCTTCATCTGGTTCCAGGAACAGAAAGGCATGATCGATTCTTTCCTTTCAACAAACTCTTTGGCTTCTCCTTCCACGGAGTTGTGAGCTAACTCCAGTTTCTCCCAGTTCCAAAGATTATCTCGACGAAAAAGACGTTCTATCATGGATATCCAAAGCTTCACATCATCACCGTAGAAGATTGGATACGCCGTCATATTTGGCCACTGCAACTTCCACTTCCGGCGAAACGTAATGAGCTCTGGATCATCGACATTGCCAAACCGCAATAACAATTCACTCTTCAAGTCTTCCCAGCTTTGAAACGGAATCTGTGAAATTTGCTCGTGATACCAAGAAGTAATGCAAGCTAAGAAGTAATGCAACCACGATTCTCTAAATTGGAGCATCTTCAAGTTTGGCCAACCAATATTAGGACAGAGTGAGAGTAGAAGAAGGAAACTTACATCAATTCATAAGCCTTGTTCGTATTCAGAGAAACCAAGCTCCACTTTAGCGAAAGTAGTAGCTGTATCTTATACGAAGAAACCAGCAGAATTAGGATTTGTCCAATGGGTATAGCAAACTTTCTTTGCATATCCTCCTCCATCAAGAAGAGCACATACCTGAGACAAATAGAGCAAGCCAGAAGGTTAAGACTTTATTCTAAGTCTACGTAGAGGATTTGAAGGCAAGCAAATATAAACTGTAATCAATAGTTAACATATAAAAAAACGAATTGCAAACAAAAGCCAGAAACTTCTCCAACACTAACTCAATTGTTCTACCAGTGAATACTAAGTCAATAAGAACTTGAAAGGAACAATCAAAGGAACTGAACACAGACTGAGTATTATAATTCCTAACCATCCACAATCTTGTAAATTCAGTAATCTCTACCTGGTTTCCGACTTTCCAGCGAGCGACAAACATGACGATGGTTCCACTTTATACACTTCCTTGTCTTCCACTTCTCGGAGTTGCAGAACCTCTGACGTTCCTGAGATCACGATCGCCTTCATTCTAACCAAAGCATGGGTTCTGAAGCACTATAGACAATACGCAAATCTCATTGTATCTGAATAAATTTAATTTTAGATGACAAAAATAATACAGAAGGAAACATTCAAGTACGAAGATGAGGACAAATACATGGTCATCGAGTGATCTTACAAAAAAAAATCATACTAAAAAATCATATAAAGAGTTGAGCTTTTCTGAAACATCATACTAAAAATCATACCTGGTCATCGAGTGATCTTGCAAAAAAAGAAAAATCATACTAAAAAATCATATAAAGAGTTGAGCTTTTCTGAAACAAAACAATATTGAAATTCTTACCAACCTAATTTGGTTCTCTTTGGATCGGGAGACGATAGGTGAGGGAAATTATTAATATGATAGGTTGTTTCAGATTCTATATAGCATATGTTTAAGTTGGGAGAAGGTGGAGTGATAAGCGAGATTGGGAATTTATGATTGGTGGGTGTTCGAAACCGCCGATGACTATCGATTGAATTCAAGATCGATTGATTTCGAAGAAGAAAAAATTTTAACGTAGGAAGAGTTTCAGGTTGGTAGAAGACGAAAGGATGAAGCTTTGGATTTGGGCTTCTGCCTAAGAGCAGGATTAACGCAGGCAACCATTAAAGTTGCTTATTTTTTTAATTTTTTTTTTTTTTTAATTTTCGTCCTATTTAAAAAAAAAAAAAATTAAAAAGAGGTGAATCGTGGGCCGCCACGTATCGGTGGGGCCCGCGCACAGTACAAACAACAAACAAAGAAAGACGCTTGTTTAAGAGTCAAAAACACCGGTTGTTGGGCATTTGGTAGGCCCCACTGAGCTAAGCAACTCCTTTTTGCTTGCGTTAATCCTGCTCTAAGTCATACGTGGAAAGTCTTGTTACTTTATTAAGTTGACATGGCATAATGAAATACTCTTATTGGTTAATTATTTCTACCTATGTGGATGGCCTAACTGATGCTCATATCCTCGTTTTAGTATTAGTTTGATACACGTCAAACCAGATAGCTCAAAACAAGAGAAATAAATTTCAACAGAGAATAAATGACGACATGATGCTTAACAATCAATTGGTTGGTACAGAAATATATGCTTTTTTGGCTTCACTACTATAGCGAAACTACATAATAACATATTTGAACTATTTATTTAACAAAAGCATAAAGTCATCCATGCATCTATATAAACACGTCGAGTCAAGACAACAACCTCATCATCCAAACACCTTCAAACACAAAAACTTATCGTTTCTAAAAACATTTGGCCTTATAATGGCTTTTCGAGTTTATATTCTAGCATTTGCATTCTTATGCATTTTCGTGGCATCGACCGTCTCCGGGTACAACTTAAAAGACGTAAAAGCATGGTGCAGCCGAACTCCAAACCCTAAACCATGTGAATATTTCTTAACCCACAACTCAGGCCAAAAGCCCATAAAAACCGAGTCCGAGTTTCTCAAAATCTCAATGAAACTAGCCCTAGAGCGAGCATCATCCTCGCCAAGACCCATGCTTCCACACTAGGACCAAAGTGCCGGGACACACGTGAAAAAGCTGCTTGGGAAGATTGTCTCAAGCTTTACGACCTCACCGTCTCGAAAATCACTGAGACCATGGACCCAAAC
Organism: Eruca vesicaria subsp. sativa; assembly: GCA_932364175.1. NCBI lineage: Eukaryota > Viridiplantae > Streptophyta > Magnoliopsida > Brassicales > Brassicaceae > Eruca > Eruca vesicaria. Next base: position 109,706 of record CAKOAT010567376.1, read on the forward strand.
GTGAAATGCTCGAAAACCGACGCGCAAACATGGCTCAGCACGGCTCTAACCAATCTCGACACTTGCCGAGCAGGGTTCTTAGACCTTGGTGTTAAGGATATGGTCCTTCCTTTGATGTCAAACAACGTCTCAAATCTTATATGTAACACACTCGCCATTAACAAAGTTCCTTTCAACTACACCCCACCTGAGAAAGACGGGTTCCCTTCATGGGTTAGACCCGGTGACCGGAAGCTTTTGCAAAGCTCGACACCAAGAGATAACGCGGTTGTAGCTAAAGACGGGTCTTGTAATTTCAGGACGATTAAAGACGCGATCAACGCTGCTTCGGGGAGTGGTAGGTTTGTAATATATGTGAAGCAAGGCGTTTACAGTGAGAATCTTGAGATTCGAAAAAAAATGTTATGTTGAGAGGTGATGGCAAAGGGAGAACAATTATTCCGGAAGCAGAAGTGTTGGAGGAGAATCGACCACGTTTAATTCAGCTACCGTCGGTACGTATGATTACAAAACAAAAAAAAAAAAAATTGATAACAAAACAAAAGATGACTAGATCATAACCCGCCCGACTGGGCGGGTCTTTGTTTTTATGGTATATATAAATATTTTAAAAATTACAATCTTACAGTTCTAATTTACTAAGTAATAGTATATTGTTTAAACATTGTATTTCATCACTGTATTGTGTAACAGGTCGTCGGTAAAATGTTGTGACCCGTAAATATTTTAGTAATATTTTATATATACACTAAACAATTTAATCAAATTTTTAAGTTCATTTTTTAATGAAGAATTGGAAGGCTAGTGTATTACTGTTAAAAAATTATAACAATAGTCAATATAAATTATATAAATAAAATATATTTATTATACTTGATTTATTCCAAATACATTTTAAAACACGAGTACATATATGTATAATAATTTTCAGAAATAAAGTAATATCAATAATAGAAAATCCAAAACAATAATAATGATACTTTGGGCCGCAGTAATTTTTAGTTTAATAAGTAAGCCCATTAGATTTGTAGGCTATCCTTGTTTCCAATCATCATAATTTTAAATACTTCCTATTCATGTTTCCAAACACATAGGGGGTGTTATTCAATCAGTGATTTCAAATCAATGATTAATGTTTTATAATCTATCAAAC
>CAKOAT010567376.1:116073-179091 GCA_932364175.1 Eruca vesicaria subsp. sativa
AAAAAAAAAAAAAGAAAAAAAAAAAAAAAAAAAAGCTTACGTGAACCAGCTCTCTGCCTACACGAGAGCAGAGTACAAGAATAGTTAACCAAGGCTTCTTTCTTTGGTAGCTCAAATCAGGTAAGAGTTCTTAGGTTAAATGATACGTGGGTGTTATTGGTTTATGTATTTTAATAGATTTATAAATCTAAACAAATTCAGTGTTATTGGTTCCATGATTTTAAAATCCAAGTTAAAATCAAGTGTTATTGGTTCCATGATTTATAAATTCTAATTCAAATCAAGTGTTATTCAATCATATGGATTCATTAATGGATTTGATGCTATAATGAATTTGGGTGGATTTGTGTGGATTTCTTTGTTAAAAATACAAGGACTAAAATCTGAAGGAAAACCCTCGAATTTGTAAGTACTTATTAAAATTCACATATTAGATTTGAAAATCAGTATATTTTCTTAAGATTTATAAATTCTATAGAGATTTCTAAATCACTCAAAATACATTAACCAATAACACCCTCTAAATCATGGAACTGACTCTGTTAATAAGTTCTGTCTCAATATTAATCAGATGGAGCTTCAAAGAATAGGAAAGTAATCTGCAGTGAAGAGTTTTTCAGCAATTTGTTTTGATGTAACTTTCTTTTTCAAAATATAATATGTGTATGTGACTGTTCGTGTATATGTATTCTTCTTCCTGATTTTAAGAGACCATCAATTTTCTTCATCGGCATATATTTTGATTATTCAAGAGATTAATCTGTATTATGGGATTGATTTTCAATCAGGAGTCCTGGACTACGAGTTTCACCACTCATCTAATTTTGTTTTCTACTTCTTCGTGGGGTTTTATGCACATTACCTAATCTAGAAATAAATATATGAACTCGTACGGACAACCCAACATCCATTTTTATTCAATCATTCTTATTTCATATAAGCTTTATTTATAATATATTGTGAATTGTGATAATCGCGAACGACGAAAATGAGTCGAACTACAATCTGACCAAAGTATATAAACCCTAAAAGTTAACGATTGACCGGTACGTCTGATTAGGTGTCCAATTCGCAGGAATAACAGCCTGAGCTACCACTATTTTTTTTATAGAATAACATAAGTTTTTATACTTTAAGGGTACTAGATGGCAAAATTATATATATATAGATATTAAATAAGCTGATATTATGCTTAAGTGTTGTATATTTATAAACTAGGTATGGACCCGTGCGATGCACGTGTCTCGATTGATATTTTATTGCAATTGTAGGAATTTTAAAAATATTTTATGAACTTGTTTTTAAGGAACAAAACTTTATCTTCCACGTAAGTTTTCGTTGTATTTATGTTTCAGTAATCATGGTGCATACATACATTAGTTAACAATTTTGTATTTAGTGCTATAGAAAAAAAGTCAGATCCAAAAATTTTAAAGGAATCCCAATTCCGGAAAATATGTAAATTAAAATGAAATAAAATTATTTGAAAAGTTGGATTAAGCCAATCGAGTTGATGGCAACGTAATACACATTTTTATGCTATTAATTTAGTAAATGTATTAATTATGTATGTTATTTTCTTATTCAAACATATTCTAATATTTCTATTGTCATTTGGTAATGTTTATGTTGTCATTGTAGATTTCTCCAAATTTTTTTATGCATTTCTTATCATCTACATGCTTTTGTTTGCACGGTACAAAGTTTTTAAATATTTTTCTTAAATCAGTAGTATAATCAAAATCATAATTCAAACATTAGCTAGTCTCAGAAAATGCTAACAAACAAATGACACCTTGATATATCTTGTTCAAAACACTTGTCAATTTGTCATGATAAGACCAATTTTTTTACCTTTCACGACGCGATATTTTTTTTAAATAATTATGCTTGTTCAGTTCATATTGTTGTTTATCTTTCAATTTCACTGTATAAGATAAACATTTTTAAAAAACGAAGAACTTAAACTGCTTAATGAAATTAGACTAATACTTTAAAGAAAATAACATAATCATGAATGGAAAATTATATTTTTTTAAAAAAAATTTATTATCTTAGAATAGATATTTAAATCATGAGATATTCTAACACATCTCACAAATTAAAAGGAAAATTACTATCAAATAATCTCTTACAATCATCTTTTATTTAGGGTTTAATAAAACAAAAATTAGTATTAAATAAATTATTTTTACTAATTTTTTTGTTGTTTAGGATTTGTAAAAAGAAAAACTACAATATAAACTATCTTTACTTTTTACTATTAAATAAAATTAAATTAATTTTCCTAAATTCTTTTTACTATATCAGTATATATATTTTTAATTATAAGCTATTTTAACACATGTCACAATATTAAAAGGAAAATTTCTATCAAAGAATATTAGCAATTATTTTTGTTTAGGATTTTAAATTGAAAAATCACTATTAACTAATATTCATAATTATTTTTTTTAAAAAATTTTTTTTATTATCTTAATCAAGCGAGATTTTAACACTTCTCACAATATTAAAAAGAAAATTACTATCAATTAATGTTTTACAATCATCCTTTATTTAGGATTTAAGAAAAGGAAAATTAGTATTAACTAAATTATTATACAATTTTTTTTTAGGATTTGTAAAAAGGAAAACTACAATACACACAAGATTTCCTCTTTACTATTAAATTAAATTAAATTACTTTACCCAAATTCGTTTTATTATATTAGTATATATATATATATTTTTATCATAATACATTTTAACACATGTCACAATATTAAAAGGAAAATTCCTTTTAAATAATATTTTGCACTTATTTTTGTTTAGGGTTTTAAAATGGAAAATTACTATTATAAATTTTCCCAAATTCGTTTTATTATATTAGTATATATATTTTTAACCATAAGATATTTTAGCACATGTCACAATATTAAAAGAAAAGTTCATATCAAATAATATTTTGCAATAACTTTTTTTTTAGGATTTAAAAATAGAAATTTACTATTAACTAATATTTATAAATAATTTTAACAAATTTCGTTATATTTTTAATTATAAGATATTTGTACACTTGTCACAATCTGAATTATGTAATTGCCACATGTGACAATCGTGTTAATTAGTAACTTTGAAAAACCAAGCTTTATATAATAAGATATGTATATATTTTTTACTAATACATATATATATATATATATATATTTACTAACATTTAAATATTAAATATAATAAATTAAATTTCATTGTATCACTAAATTGTTTTTTAAATAAAGTCAAATAAAATAGGTAAACAATTTTTTCTTGCAACATAGATTAAGACTAGTACGTTGATTTACATCCCTTGATATATGGCTTACTAGAGATATATATAATATATGTGAATGTAGGGCTGGGAGTAGGGCTGGGACTTATATCCAGGATCCGCTATCCGATCCGGGATCCGATCCGATCCATTCCAAAAAAACAGATATCCGGGGGGTTCCGATCCGGATCCGGATAGTGATTTCACGGATCCGGCGAATCCGGATAGTGAAAATTTCAGTCCGGATATCCGGATCCGGGCCCACTAAATATTTAAAAAATATTTAAAATATAATTATATTTATAAAGGTATATTATATATTTTCTATTAAATATAACTAATATTTAATTTTGTTAATAAATTCTATTATTTTAATTTAATTTCTTTTGAAAATACTAATTTTTAATAAAATAAATAAATACTGAATTTTGAATTTTTATTTTTTATTTTTTTTTAAAATAAATCGGATCCGGATATCCGCGAGTATCCGAGTTTTAGTCCGGATATCCGGACCCCGGATAGCCGGATGGCCCGAATCCGGATCCGGATAGTAATTTTACGGATCCGTCGAATCCGAATCCGGATCCGGATATCCTAAAATACCCCGGATATCCGATCCGTCCCACCCCTAGCTGGGAGATAGCATAATTGCTATCATGGGATTGGTGTCACGGTTTGCTGCTGGATCGACTGCGGGATGGACAGAGGCGGATCTACTTGCAGAAAAGGGGGCAGTGGCGGATCTAGGAATGTTTTTTACCGGTGTCATAAAATTTATTAATTATTTTTAATTTAATATTACTAAAAATATTTTTAAAATGTTACAAATATGTTTTTTAAATACAATATTTTTAACGTTGATTTATTATGATAATACAATTATAAAAAAATTTACATAGAGAATTCAATAACCGACAATAAAATAAGATTAAACTTATTATGTATTATTAGAACTATAATCAAATAAAAATGTATACAATCAAAAACGAAAGATGCATTTCACTTTTTCATATACAAAAGTTCAATAAAAGTGACAACAGACTTCAAATCAAATTTCAAGAATAAAACTATAGCAAGTAAATAATTTCTGTAAAAGAATACTATTTATGTAAAATGTTATAAACATATAAAATTGTACAAAATAAACATTTTAAATAAAAAGAATAAGAATAGATTATACGCTCGCAGTTTTTTTATAAAGAAAAGTATATCTTCAGATCAAGTTTGGTTTTTAAAGCCCATACGAAAATAAAAATCTTCTAAATTGAGATTTATGCTCTATCTAAACTAAGAACAAAACACAAATGGGCTTCAGTCTTTTTGACAAACTCGGTTTAGGCCTAGAAGAAAAGAAAAAGTAAAATAAATTAAGGGGTTCAAAGCTTGCGCGAACTCTGTAATGGAGTGTCAACACATTAAAATGCAACCGATTGTGCCACCCTCCCTCGTCTGGCAAAGCCTACAAATATAGTTTTAAGAATTTTAAGGGGTGTCAGCTGACCCACCTTTTCCTCAAGTAGATCCTATATAATTATTGATTATGTATGTTTTGAGACTGACTTTAGCTTTTTGTTTAAACATAAAACATATATATTGCTAGTATGTGCTAATCTCCATATAATTATTGATTATGTATGTTTTGAGCTATGTCAGTGAACATAAAAACATATATTCCTCTGTTCCTAAAAGATAACATAAAAACATATATATTGCTTTTTGTCCTCTGTATCTTTTATTATCTAAAGCGCATTTCCTTTGCCAACTAAAATTTTGACACGGCTAATGTTTTTCAAAAACAAAAAGAAAACCGCGTTGCCGAGAATGAGATTACTCGCAAACTCACGATCCATAGTACTAGCTCCTACGGTTATCTGCCATGGTGCAACGTTCTTAACCGTACCATCACCCGGTCCATTGTTCCCGGCAGAGCAGACGACGACGATACCCTTCTGTGCGGCGTGAAACGATCCTATGGCTACACTATCGTTAAAAAAAGAGGTTGCTTCGACGCCAAGGGAGACAGAGATGACGTCAGCACCGTCGTGGATGGCGGCGTCGAAAGCGGCGAGCACGTCGGCGTTGTAGCACTCGTTGCCATTGGATGGTTGCCAACATACTTTGTAGGCGGCGACTCTGGCACGTGGAGAGCCACCTTTGGCCGTGCCGTTGCCTTGCCCGAGAATGCTGGCTCCGGGGACAAAAGCTCCTCCGGCGGTGGAGAGCGTGTGGGAGCCATGGCCGTCTAGATCACGCGGAGACTCGAAGGAGGAGTTGAGAGGTCCCAGGGCGACTGCGTAGCTCTTGTAGAAGTATCTTTCTCCGATCAGCTTCCTTTCATGCACAATTTTATTTAGTAAACATTAAAATGTTTTCACTATTTTCTCTAGGCAACTACATAACAGTAATAAGATATTTTTTTCCCCATATGTATTTTGATTAATTCCCTAGACATTACTGGGAAAGTGATTTTGTGCCATCACCAAATTCATTTTCATTAAAAAAATTGCTTAGTAAAAAACAATAATTGCTATGTAATAACTCGTACATATCTATTTAAATATAACATTAAACTAACATAATAATAGGTATAGAAATATAATAATATTTCAAAAAAAATTGAAAAAATTATTTAATTCTATTTTCAACATTATATAATTCCTTATTACTTGGAAAATTTCTTCAAAACTTTGTGCAATTTAAAAGTTCTAAATGTTTTATCCTAATACCATCAGTTTTTTTTACATCTAAAATTTTCAAAATACTACTAGGTTTTACTTTTTTATTATAAAACAAATTATTTGTAAAAAAATTCTTTTCATTTGTTGAAATTTGATTTAATATATTTTAGCTAAACAAGTAGATAAAGCTCTAACCAAAATATTAATTTAAAATATATATATATCCATTTTCTAATTTAAACTTAAAATAAACAAAATTAATTATTTTATCTTTATTTTAAGTATAAATAAATTTAATAAAGCAAGCAATAAAAAACTAATGTTTAACAATTTTACTTTTATAATATAATTTAATCTCAAATTTTATTTCTGCGTATGGCGTAGGAAAATACTTAACATAAAAAATATAAAGATTTATACTCAGACAACCATAAAAATGAACCATATTGTAACACCAGCATCATGAAATTTACGTTTTTCGGTTTGTTTTCAAAAATTAATTTTAGTTTACCAGGTTATCCTTTATATAAAAATGCATATTTTCCCTGCAGTAGGAGTGTCAGATTCAAGTCTTAGCAGTCAAATTTTGTATTTGATGAACAAGTAGTTAGATTAGAGTTCTCTTATTATAAATGTCATTCCATTGATTAAAAATGCTAATTTGGGTTTAAAGTGCAGTGAATAACACTTTAATAGTTTTGTGGCGATTCTCCATATCATAAGTTTTACCGGGAAATTAATAGTACTAGTCAAATTTTGTATTTGGTGATCAAGTTAGTTAAATTAGACTTTTATTTTTATAAATGTCATTCCATTGATTAAAAATGCTAATTTTGGGTTTAAATGGCAGTGAAAGACACATTAATAGTTTTGTTGCGATTTTCACAAAAAGAAACTATAATGCAAGTAATTAGTTCTTCTTTTTTTGGATTCTGTTTTCATCTTTCACCGAGAAAAAGATAAAAGAGTGTCGAGAAGTTAAGAATAAGTGTCTAGTTAAAGTTTGTGACAAAAAAAAAGTGTCTAGTTAAAGAAAAAAGATTCTACAAGACTGGACGATGTGAGTATAGAATTCAAAGATGTAAAATAAGAATGTCTCTCTTATTTATAACTTGAGAAACTGACACAAAACTCAAGTTCTCTAATCTCCAAACTCTAATAAGTTATACCACACATTGATATCTTCTTATATAGAGCTTAGTGTTTATCCTAATCCTATTAGGTAACATATTTAGGTAACTCCTAAATATATTCTACAACCTAAATCCATGTCTCGGTAGGATTAGGACTCTTTCTTGCATCCTAAGCTTTCTCATGATTCAAGCTTATCTCAACAATCTCCCCCTTAAGCTTGAACTGAACTTTCGATAAGTCCTGCACTCCGATCAACTCCCTCATTTCCTTGAACTTAATTCTTCCAAGAGCCTTGGTTAGGATATTCGCCTTTTGTAGGTTACCCGAGACGTGCTCAACTTCGAGTAGGCCATCCTCAACACATTCTCTAATGAAATGGTATCTCTTATGAATGTGTTTACTACGCCCATGAAACACATGATTTTTTGTTAAGGCTATAGCTGACTGGTTATCGATTCTAATAATCACCCTCTCGCACAGCTCCTTGTCAATTTCTCCAAGCAGATCACGCAACCAGATAGCTTGCCGTGCTGCTTCAGTGCCTGCCATAAACTCTGCTTCGCAAGATGATAATGCCACGATCTCCTGCTTCTGTGAACACCAGGTTATGGGGCTCTCTCCTAGGTAGAACACGTGACCCGTTGTACTTCGACCGTCGTCAAGATCTGCATTGTGACTTGAGTCACTGTAACCTATCAGCTTCGTTGTCTTTGGCCCTGTAGACAAGAACGTAACACCATACGTTGTGGTGCCTCGGAGATACCTTAAGCATTGCTTCATTGCCACGCCGTGGGACTCCTTAGGTTGCTGCATGTAACGACTTAAGACACCCACACAATAGGACAAGTCTGGTCTCGTATGCAACAAGTAACGAAGGCAACCAATATTCCTTCGATAAGTTGTTGCGTCTATGTCCTCTTCTTCTTCTGCTCGCGAGAGTTTGGCGCCGGAGTCCATAGGTATTTGAACTGGATTACAATCCTTCATACCTGCTCCTTCTAGTATCTTTAAGGCATAGTTACGTTGGCTTAGAGTAATCCCATCATCATGTTGAATAACCTCAATACCTAGGTAGTAAGTTAAGCACCCAAGATCACTCATCTCAAACCTTGTTCTCATATCCTCCTTGAAACCATTTATGAGCTTCATACTTGTTCCAGTGACAAATAAGTTATCAACGTACATAGCGACGAGTAACACATCATCGTCGTTCATCCTCTTGTGGTAAACGGACGGCTCCTTTGCGCATCGTCTGAAACCGAACTCTTTAAGTATCCCATTCAACTTGTCATTCCAAACTCGAGATGCTTGTCGTAAGCCATACAAAGATTTGTTGAGTTTGTATACTTTGTGTTCGGATCCTTTAACAACAAAACCCTCCGGCTGTGTAACATACACAGTTTCCTTCAAGTCTCCATGTAAGAAAGCCGTCTTGACATCAAGATGATGTATCTCCCAATTCTTCGAGGCTGCAATGTTAATAAGAAGTCGAATTGTCTCAATCCTCGCCACAGGAGCGAAGACCTCGTCGTAATCAATCCCATGTCTCTGAACGTAACCTTTCGCGACGAGGCGAGCCTTGTATTTGTTTATGGTTCCATCAGAGTTTCTCTTAACTTTAAACACCCACTTCAAGCCTATGGCTTTGGCTCCTTGGGGAAGCTCGACGAGGGACCAAGTTTTGTTTCCTACGATCGATCGTATCTCATCTTCACACGCATCGGTCCAATCTTTTGACTCACTTGCCTCATCAAAGTCGCGTGGCTCATTGTTAATACGTTGTTGTTTGTATCTTATGTTTTAATATAATAGATGTGAAATTAATAAAACACCATTTTGGGATGAACGTGTAAGAGCGAGAGAAAAACACATAAGGAACCTGTTGCAATGGAAATTGGCATCTTTGTGGTTTTGACATATTCCCTTCCATCTTGAAGGAACTGGTCCCAAGCCTTCATCACTAAAGCTCTTCGATTCTGGCCACACTCCTTTTTAATCACACACAATCATTTCTCAAAATTTTAGTTTAGAAATAAAATGACTATAACTTATTAACTGTTATTTATAATAGATTCCACGTTTTTCTATAAGTGGGATAAAATTTTAAAACAGCAAAAAGAAAATGATTTGTTGGTGTATGAATGGGTATCGGCCCAGAGGACAAACTACCCAACCGATCACTTATGACATATAATTTGAAAGAACATATTTTTATATTTAGCATATTTCTTATTTTTTATGTAAGTATAATAATATTATAAGAACTTTTAGCATTATTTATATATTTATTATTTTCTATTAATAATATTATTATAAGAAATTTTACATTTTTTATAGAAATATTTAATATTTTCACACATATAAAAAATTAAATTATGATAAATGGAATAATTTTGTAATTATCATTTTCCAATAATTTTTACAATAACAATTCAATAAATTTAATTAGTTTTTAAGTTACAGTTTCTGTATAAAAAACATAAGAAATATATTTTTATGAAATAGATTTTTTTAAAAAATATCTATATTAACGAAACGAAAAGAGTTTATTTTGTGGTAAATAATTATAATGTTAATATTTTGTGTGTAATTCTAGTCAAACTATATAATACAATCATAAAAAAATATTATAGAGCCCTTTTAATGGAAGGTTATAGCACGTAAATTCTCAAAATACATACATATGTATATATTAATATAAGTATTTAATTGTGGATTATTAATTCTACAGAAAACTTAACTTAAAGTATACTATGTATTAGTAATATCTTTTTGGTTGAGATTCTCGTAAAGTAAAGAATCTTCTATTTAAATACTAATAGTGAAATTTACCGTTGAGTGAAGAGCATATATGCACATGCGCTCGTGCGTTAAATATAAATGGTAAAACTGATTTGTGCTGACACCTAGATCTTGACTAATACTAGCTTTGCTCAAGAAAAAAAAAGACCACTACTAGCTAACGAATAAATAAATAAATATATATATAGATATTTCTCGTAATGCAAGTCAGATCTATCTATTTTCCGCCATCACGAGTTCGAGCCCCGGCTACAGCGGATTTAACATGGTTTCCGTTTAGCCTTCAGGACCCCTTTGGGGAATAGTCGGGTCTCTAAATAAACCCCGAACACCTGAGTTATCAAAAAAAAAAAAAAAGTCAGATCTATTTTGAAAACGTGTAGTTCTTAATTCTTAAGGAATGCGCGCATTTTCCGCCAAGACCGATTTCAAGGCTCCCAAAGTTGAAATTGAAAAGGTCTACCAATAAATTTAAATAAAAATTTTGTGTTGGAACACGCGAGGAGTTGTTTGGAGCTTCGTGAGTCTCCGGGGTTCCTTATTTCCTCGGTGGTGGCTCATTGAGCTTCTCATCAATCCTAGTGGTGAGGGTTTCACTTGGGTTTGCTCCAGGACCTGCTTGAGATTTATGAGACCATAAACTATTTATTAAAGATTTTAACTAAATTTCTCATTGAAATCTGATAGCCTAAAAATGTTTTGGGGGCATATGTTTATAGTTTAAATAGTTTAATGAAAGCATGGTTTAAGTAATTTTCATTAAAAAATTGGGGTTTAAAACTAATGTTTCATTCGCTTTTGCCTAATACCGACTATGCTTATTCTTTAGGGTGAAGTCTCATTTTTTGCAATGCAGGTACTCTTCCATTTAGCATCAAAAACAGCGGCCTTTCAACCCGACTTTCATGTGGGACTCGGATTACATCAAGTATAGACTCCAACTCCCTCGGTTTCCATTCGAGCTTCAAGGTACACGGTTGATTACCTTGTCAAGTACAATTGGATGCTATATGCTTCTACTTGGATTAACAAGCATGCTATGTGAATACGATGTCATCTATGGAGTTGTGTCCACGACTTGGCAGGGTAGGTTTTCAGATTTGGAACAAACGTTCGTGGTTGTACCAAATTTTGTTTAAATTGCTTTGTAATAAATTGTGTAATTTAGCGGGGTTTTAAATAGAATTATTTATATTAAAAAGGGTAAAAGGAAATGAGGAGGAAACCTGTATCGAGATTTGCAATGATGGAATCTTCTCCGAACCTAGCCTTTCTCCAAATGGAAGAGGAAGGAATGTAAGAGGCATGTTCCAAACCCAAGAAGTCCCATGATCGAGTAGTGTGAAGCTTCAAGGCTTCGTTTGGAAATACAGACACAACGTCCGGGTGTTCTTGAAAAAAATAATACAAAAGATAGTAGAGTCACACTCAATCACAAAGACAGAAAAACACGTAGCCCGTAATGTATATTCAGGTCTGATCCAGAGAATAGGCAAATGACGTTATGACTTTGGGTTTGTATTTTTAAGACCCATCTTTTAAAAAAACAAGTTAATTATTCTTGGGAAATTGGATCCTATAGACACACAAAAAAGCCTAATTCACTATATAGCCAATTTCTCTAACAGAGCTACACACGCCGTTAGTTTTCTATATTACTCCCTCCGTTCCATAATAGATGATGTTTTGGCTTAATACACACATATTAAGAAATTTACATTTCTCTAGAAATCACTTTCAAAAATATAATTTTATAATCATCTAACCAATTATAAAAAAATGTAAAATTTTATTGGTTGAATAGTTTCCAATAAAGTTAAAGTTAATTTTAAAACTTCAAAAAAACCTGAAAATCTCAAAACATCATATATTTTGAAACAACACAAATTTTCTAAAACATCAACTATTTTGAAACGGAGGGAGTAATACAGTTTTGTCCCTTGCTTTAACCGGTGAAACCTGCAGAAAATAAAAAAAGAATAAAAGATAATTATTAGGTGTAAAGCTGCCAATCGTGCCTTACCATCCTCCACATCTTTCTTTTCACTTATCTTCGTTACTTTCTCGCAATTGAAATATCCCAGAAACAAATGCAGTAACCCCGTCGCCTCCACCTCCTTCCGCTCAAATTTTCACATCTCTGTCTTGCTTATCAACTCCGGCCTCTACTCCGATGCTTAATCGGCTCCAAATCGACGGTGGTAACTCCGCTGCGGCAGCTCAACAACCCGTGTCAATTCCACTTCTCACACTAGATTCTTCTTGATCTCTTCACCAACCGTAAGTTCTCAGGTTTTAACCCTACATTCTCTATGATGTTATTTTCTCTTCTATTTCAGATTTACTCGGAACTAGGGTACTGTAATTGTTAAATCTACAACCTTCTCAAATTAAATTGTGGGATCTGTTATTAAAATTGGGCTCTACCTTTCATAGTCGGTTGGGGTTCCCCCGTACATTCTTATTCTTTCTTAAGCTTTAATTGTGAGTATTTTAATCCGAGATCCATAACCGGGTTTATTATCCTCAGATTGATTGTTGTGTGGAATAGCGTTTACATTACATAGTTGCTTAGTTTTCTGTATATAGTACGGTATGTTGTAGATCTATTTCATGCGAAGTGGAATATAATTGAATAACAATGCACAGTTTCTACTTCACATGGAATTGTATATTTATATATTATATATTTTCATGTGTTATCCAAACTTGTTCAGTTTTACATAAGGATTCATTTCTATATACCATTGTATACATAACCAATTACCCTCACTGTGTTAGATCTCTTATACCTATTTTATTTGAGATAAAATAGAAAAACTACATGTTCAAACTATTTTATTTGAGATGGAATCCATTGGCAAACTATTTTATTTGAGATGGAATTGAATGTATGTATTGTATGCACTACCATTCTTTATCAACAATCATATTGTTTGAAATATAAAATGTTATTTTCTTTATAAAATAGAATGAATTACTGTGTCATAACCATGTTTCCCTCTTACTTTGTTCTTCATGTTTGACATGAACGATTTGTCTTCCAAATAGATTGTTTGAGGCATGTTTTGAACCCACTAGAAAGAAGGATTAACAACTATTTCAACCTCCGGTTAATTGAGGTGATCAAGAATGCATTAGAGGGTTCATTCTTGTTCATTGTTATTTCATATTCTCTTGATATGAGTTATTTATCTGTGTATATATGTGTTTTATATTAGTGTGTATATGATTTTGTAAAGAGAAATAATATATTGAATGTAAATGAAATAGAATTTAATATGACAACAAATCAAACAGAATAAAATGTCATATTGAATGGGAATGATATTCCTATGATGTTGTCTTTTCCACATCTTTTTTTAATGCTGTCAATCATCATTTCTTTCACTACAATCAGTTTGAATTTGGTGTAAACATTACTTTCTTCTCTGCAATTTGAACAATATATTCTATGTTATATTGTTTGTCACATTTTCTGTTCTATATGTCATTTGGAGACCTTGTCTTACTTTCATACTATTTTCCTTTATTTTATGAACTATACTATTATGTCAGATAGAACAGTAATGCATATTTTAAATTTATTTAGTGATTAGTGGCTAGGTTAAATTTATAAAAGATTGGGTTTGACATTAGATTAGGATTTATATTTATGTGTAGGGTTTAGTGATATGATTAGCTTATATTTAAGTTTAGGGTATAGTGATTATAGTTGAAATTTAACTATTTAGGGGTTTATGGTGAGGTTGTTGTATGGTTTATTATTGAGGGGTTGGGATGAGATTGGTGTTATATACTATTTTGGTTGGAGGTGGGTAAAGGTTGAACACAAATGCATTATTGCACAAGAATAGTTTCCATTTCATTTTAGATAGTATAGAATAATAGTTCAAATTTTATATATTACTATTGTATTTTATTATAACTGAGAATTAAATTTAATATTTTGGTATGGGTTTATAAATTCAGATTTAGTATTTAGTATCAAAGTGTGGATTGAGTTTAAAGTTTATGGTTATGTTTCATATGAAGGTGTTCTGTTTATTTTTATCAAACATAATATTTTTATAAATGGAATAGAACATTTATATAGCACAGTAAACCTATACGTGATAAGAAAACATGTGACGTGGATGTATTTGTTTCATTCGTTAGTTAACGGTACACAATAAATATGATCCATCTCTGAAGTCATCAACGTCATATGTCTTTTTTTTTAAACCGGTAACTTGTTTCTAATGGGGGCATAACCGACTTAGGAGAAGGTAAAATGTTATTCACTTAATAACGTCAAAATCATAGTCATCTGCTTAATTATACTCTTGATTTTGGCTATTTCACAAATTCACCCATTATTCTTTCTACATTACCAAAAGAAGTAAACAAATTTTAAATAAGTCATGTGTACTTACTGGAGATTGCTGATGCGAGGCCGTGGTCGAGATGAGCGGCAAAGCCGTTGATGTACTTTGCGTATGAGTAGAAAATAGCGTCTGTAGCAATCTCACGGCTACTTTTCACAAAAATTAAGACTCAAGTCAAATAAAATGGTTAAATAATAAACAAGTTTTGTTTTTTTTTTATAATAAACAAGTTTTAGTGGGTTGAAAAAAAAGAGAGAAGTTTAGTGGGTTGTTCAAAAGACCTTCCAGTGAAAGAACCAAGAAAGTCGTAATGTGTTTCTCTGACTCGATCCATGGCATCTTCTGTTATCTCTCCAACATGAGAGTGACCTCCAAATTACACCACATATGAGGTCGACGCCTGAAATCAGAAATAAAGAAAAGAATGATTGAGAGAGAGGAAGTTTTGAATGCGAAACAAAAAAAGTTGTTATAGGAGAAAGGAATACTGAATGTACATCTTGAGATGCAAGGATGGGCTTCGAACCCAAATGGAGAAGAAGAAGAAGAATTAGAGAACCAAGAAATGATAAAAGATCTCTATGCTTCATTCTCCTATTCTTCTTCGTGTTGATACTCTCTCTGTATTTTTGTTGGGCTTTCTGATTGGGCAGTCCGTGAGTTTGTTTTTATAATGGTATTCAGGAGAATGGTCCAATAACAAGATACAAATAGGGGATTATTAACATACTATTATCAAATTGATATGAAAAAAGTAATAAACTAATATTATAGTTAGCTTGTTTTTAGAACTTAACATTTTCAAATTAACCACATGCTTCTCACTTCTAAAAACCCTATATAACATCATCTTGAAACAAATGTAAGATTCATTCTCGACGACAAACAAAAATGCTACTTTCGACGTACTCTTATTAATTTTCGTTTTTTTTTTGTTGAAACTGGGTTTGCATTAAAAGAAAGTTACGCCCAAAAGACTTGTTTAGCCAGAGTATCGGCCTTTACATTTTCCAAATGTGAGATGAAATTGAAAGAGATAAATTTGAATGCGGAAGATAAAGAGTAAATGTCACTGAGAACTCCAAAGACCTCCAACTTCATCTCCTTCTTGCAGAGTTTATGGCCGAGTGAACAACCAAGGTTTTTGCCATAAGGGACGAGGAGACAAGAGTCGCCTTCGTTGCATGTTGAGAAGTCGAGACCGAATCATCAATGATCCAACCAAGTCATGCTTCGCCCGTCGACGAGTTCCACGCTGCATCCGTGAAAATCGAGGTCAAATCGGAGAGTTTAGGGTTCGGTTCGATTTTGATCAAAGGCATCAACGGTTTCGGATTTGAGGATGGTTGAGCCATTATCCATTCTCTGGCTTCGGAGATAGCTTTCTGGATCGTTTCTTCAGGGGTTAAGTTCTTTTTTTCGAAGATGAATTGGCTTCTTGAGCGCCATAGAGACCAACAGATCCAAGCTGAGAGAGTTCCTGCTTCGATTCTAGATGGAGGCAGGGAGGGTAATTTCCTAATCCTTTCCCATACCTCATGGAAGTTTGTAATAGTTTGGGGATTGAAATCAACTGTTATAGGGGCTAAGTTCCAAACCTTTTTGTGTAGGGGGAGTAGAACATGACATGCGTCACTGATTCTTCTGCATTGCATCTTGGGCAGAGAGCAGAGACTGGTATGTTTCGGATTGCAAACTGTTCTCCTACTGGTAACGCACCAAGTAGAGATTTCCAGATAAAGACCTTGATTTTCTCTGATGTTTTTGTGTTCCAGACACTGGAGATAGAGATGGCAATCATAGATCTGGACCGCGGGCCTAGCCCGTAAAGGACTGTCGCGGGACGGTATTGGGATGAGGTTTTATAGGCCCGTAAATTTGCGGGCCTCGCGGGACGGGTTTTCGCGGGACTGGATCTTTTGCGGGATGGGCCGAAATGGGTCATGCGGGATTACAAGGACCCGCATTTTTTTTTCTTCATTTCTTTTTTACCTGAAAAAAAACAAGAAAGATAGTGAGAAGAAAGCTATCCATGTGACTTCCCGAAGAAAACGTAAGGATTTCCGGCGATGATGATTTCGAGCTTCGATGATGATGATTCGAGGTCAGATGATGACGATTCCAGCTCCAGCGATGACGGTTCGAGCTATGATGGTGTTTTGCTTAATTTGATTTTAACTTTTTATTTAACTTGAGATAGGCAACTTTAATTTGGTGTTTGATTTTATTTAATTTTTTGATTCAACAAACTAAAATATTGGTTATGAACTTATGAGTTATAAGTTAATAAAAATATATTTTTTCAACATCAAGAGTTGGATCCTATCAAGGACGTGCTTGCTTCCTCAAACAACCATGTCATCCCATCTGTCTTTGTGGTTCATAACACAACAAAATTCATGTTAAGGAGATAATGGTTACCAAAATTGTTAATGAGTATTCTTTAAGTACGGTGGAGATGTGAACGTATGACAGAAGGTACTTTGAACTCTACCTTAATGGTTAAAGTGGTAACAATTGTAGAAAAAACGTTTTACATATAAATAATAGTGTTTATGCATCTTACGAGTATTTTCAGGATCTATTTGCGTTTATATAGTACTAAGATGCTGAGATTTGCTTACATATTAGTTCATGATACAAATATTCAAGAATATGCATTATTCCGCGGGCCTACCCGCGAAGGCTTACTTTTTTTGCGGTACGGGTTTGGTCAGCTATTTTGGAGACCGCAGCCCGCGCGGACCTGACCCGCATTGACCCGCTTGAAAATGAACCCGCTGCGGTACGGGACGAGAAAACCTGTTTGCCATCTCTAACTGGAGAGCCAATCAGGTGAAATAGTATGGTTTATGGGGAGAATCTCAGCTTTCTCCTCCGTAGTAGCCATGTATCCCGATCGTGTTGAGTACTCTCCATTTTGGGTTTTAAGCCAAACTAAAGCATCTTTTACTCTTTGCTTACTAGGTCTTATTTTCAAGATTTGATCCTTGTGGGCTGGTAAAATGAGCTCAATCTTAGGAATATCCCATTCAGAGGTACCTGGTAGGAGGAGATCAGAGACTTTGAGATGTTGGAGCGTCTCTGGTGCTGGGCCAAAAGGTCTTTGTTGCTCAGTGTGTGAAAGCCATGAGTCATCCCAGACTCTAATTGATTCTCCCGTCCCCACCATCCATCCTAGTTGTTTGTAGAATAGGTCCCTGCCTATTAAAATGCTTCTCCAACCATGTGAGGCAGAGGAGGAAGGCTGACATTCCAGGAATGATTCCGAGTGTCAATATTTCCCAAGAAGAAGCCGTGTAAGGAGACATGTAGGCTTCTTTAGGATACGCCAGCCTATCTTGGCCAGCAAGGCAGCGTTTGAAGAGGTAACATCCTTGAAGCCCAATCCACCTTTCCATTTTGGTCTAGCCATTTTATCCCAAGAAATCCATGAGATCTTTCTTTTTCCTGGTTCGGAGTCCCACCAGAATCTGGTGAGGTTTGATTGAATACTTGAGCAGACAGATTGAGGTTGTTTGAAGCAGTACATAGTGTGGGAAAACATAGGAGCCAAGACGCTTTTCGACATGATCATCTTTCCTACAGTGGACAGGAATTTGGAGGACCAACTGGCTGTTCTTTGCTGGATCATGTCTACTACAGATGCAATTAAATCCTTCTTTTCCTGCCAAAGTGCTCAGGGAGTCCTAGGTTCTTCCCTGCTCCACCTTCCTTTTCAATTAAGGGTTGATTTCATTAGAGCATGCACCTCAGGGTTAGTTCTTTTAGAGAAGAAAATTGATAACTTCTGCTTGTTGATCAGTTGACCAGATATTGCTTTGTAAGTAGAGAGCAAAGATCTTAATGTTTCAACATTTTTCTTATTTGCCTTGCAGAAGAATATTGTATCATCAGCGAAGAGGAATATTTGATGCTTGGGCTGTGAGATACACTTCATCAGGCCCTTTGATTGTGCATTTATACAGAGTCATGTCAGGACTTCAGAGCAAAGGATAAAGAGATAAGGAGAGAGAGGATCACCCTGTCTTATGCCTCTTCCTGGTTTGACAAATTTCATTGTAGCTCCATTAATTATGAAAGTATAGCTTACTGTAGAAATGCATTCCTTGATTCAGCCGATAAAAGTAGTGAAATCCCATTTTTCGAGAACCAATCTGATAAAGACCCACTCTAGCATGTCGTATGCTTTACTCATGTCAGTCTTGATAGCCATCGAGTAGTGCTTTTCTGCTTTATACGTTTTTAGGTAGTGTAGTACTTCGTGAGTAATCAGGACATTATCTGAAATTACCCTCTTTGGAATGAATGCAGATTGAGTCTCAGAGATGAGGTTTTGGAGTATTGTCTGAAGGCGTTGGGAGATTAGCTTGGATATTGTTTTGTAATATATAAACATTACAGAGGGAAATAGTTCTGTAATCCGTTGTCACCTTAGCTCATACTTCTTTAGGTATAATCTCACATGTGTCTCATTTATTGTTCTCAGCATACAGTCGGATCTGAAGAATTCATGTACTTCTTTTATGATGTTTCCCCCCACCACTCCCCAATTTGATTGGAAAAAGACAGGCAGAGAAACCATCTGACCCTGGAGCTTTTTCAGGGTGGATGGAGAAAAGAGCTTCCTTGATCTCTTCAGGTGAGGGTATCTTTGTTAGTACTTCATGTTGGTTCTAAATGACTCGAGGGCTAATGCTTCTGCTACGAGTTTCTTCATATGAATTAGGTTGCTTGCAGATGGAGTAAACAGCTTACGGAAATAGCTTTCAATTGTAGCAACTATGCCTTCCTCTTTGTACACCTCGTTACCTTCTTCATCTTCTATCATTGCAGATTTGTTAATGGCTTTCCTCTTTTTTGTAGAGGTGTGAAAAAAACCAGTGTTTTTATCGTCAAGGTGCAGCCAAATTAAGCTGCCTACTGCGTTGTTTCTAGTAGTTTTCCTTAGTTTTGAAAGCTTCCAGCAGTTCCTTTTCGACTTTTCCAACAGGTGAACAGCTGGATGAGTTGAAATTGTTTGTTCTTCAATGATCTTCTTTTGCTGTTCCATATGAGCTATGTTTTCTTCTCTATGTTGTTTTGACCAGATAATGATTGATGTTCTGCACCTGTCAATCTCTTGCTTTACTTTTAGATGAGTGCTTTGGAACTGAGTATCTTTCACGATCTTTGCAACTTCAAGATTTTTGTTCAGACTGCGATCATATCTAAATATGCCTTTTTTCTTCTTCCGCAGGGGTATAAAGTATGTGATGATAGGTACTCACATCTACCCGAAGGGTATATCTCTGACCATGAACTGTTTGATACTGCTCTATCCAATCTACATTTAACGTCATGGGTCCCTCTCTTTCCTTGCCATGAAAGACATTCACCAGTACTGTGTTGTAGGTCGTAGAGATCCCCTTCGGAGAGGAAGGTCCTAAAGTCGGAGAAGGATGCTTCTGATCTTTCCGGTCCCCCTTGCTTTTCATGGTTCCTTGTGATATCGTTGAAATCACATGTGACTAGCCAGGCTGCATCTCTAATGAGCGCTAAGGAGGTGAGATAGTCCCATGTTTGCTTCCTTTTTCTTTTGTCCGTGTTGCCATAAATAAAGGTCGCGTATGAAACATTCCCTTCATAAATGATTAGTGTGTCAAAATAGTTATTACAGGAGGAGATGATATCTAGTTTACGCCAGTCCTTCCACAAAATCGCCAGACCACCTCCTCCTACAACTCCATGTGGTAGGATCATTTTTAGGTTAGTAAAGCCTAGCACTTCAAGTTTCTTGGCTACCACACTATGGGGATTTTTTGTTTCTGAGAGAAATATGATATATGGATCGTATTTTTTTGGAAATCGCTCGGAGTCTTTGAACTGTCCAAGGGTTCCCCAGCCTTGGCAGTTCCAAGCTACAATCTTTAAGGAAGAGGAGAGGACAAACTTTGAAAATCCTTCCCTTGGGTTCTTCTGTTTGTTCCTGCATTTGGGGGTCCAATACGCGAAGGTTCTGCAGATGTAAAGACAGCTTTCCTCTGATTTGTCCTCTTTATTTTTGTTCTGGCAGTGTTCTCCTCAGTACGAGGGATGGTCTTGGAACTGTTCTCCTCATTGCAGGGATGATGTGTGAACTTCTGACAGCTTTCGAAGCTTTCCTTCTGTGGAGTTCTGCATTTATCATTGCAAGGGAAAGGGGGAGGGGGGGGGGGTAGTATGTCTTAAAGGAGTTCTACCCGCCTTTCTTTTTGGAGCAGACTGCTCAGATTGAGGTAAGCCCACTCTTTCTAGTGGGGAGATTAGCGGTCCCAATCAATCAAAGGCTGATTTGTACTCGTTGATTGGGCCCAATCTTTGGGATGCCGGGAGTCTTTACGGGGTTGCTTCTGGTAATGCCTCAGTGATCTCCAAGTTTTGGTCTTCTACATTGTTCCTTACCAAACTATTATATGCTTCCTCGAGTTCCCCTTGTTCTTCAGCCAGCCGCTAGAGGAGGGAGTAAGATCCGGGAGGTGGTGATGATGCACCTTTACCCTTAACCGCCTTAGAGGACGAGTGCGGTTGGGTGAGTTGAGCCTTGGTTTCTGTTGTCCCATCTTTGCCGGAATTAGGTTCAGATCTTGCCCAGCCCGGACTCTGAGGGCGGTCCTTGAGCGGGCCTGTCTCTGCTTCTCTTAGGAAGGTAATTGTGCAGGAAATTGGTTGAAACCACTTCTTGCTAGCGTTGATTTGCCATCAAGCTTTGTTCTTTAGGTCTCACCATTCTTGCCACCTCGTTTCCACCTTTCACCCGACTCTTTAAGTTTGTATTGATCTCTGCTATCATGTTCGCTTTCAATCAGAACAGTTTCAGTGTCGTAGATTGTCATTTGATTACATGCTTTTAAAACTTTTTTGCCGTGTAATCAATCATAGAGGTTGAACAATTTGTAACCTCAAACGTTCATTTTCGTAATGATATTTACCATTTAGCAAAAAAAATTGCAAGCTTTCATTTCCTAATAAAAAATATAAAATATAAAGGAAAAATTATGATTTCCTATACTAGTACCAAAACATGAACGTGTTATAGAAGTAAGGAAAAAGAAATACCAAAAGAGAAACAAACAAATCATTTATAGTAGAACAACTTCATCATGTGCAATTTTGATTGGTTATTTGTTTGTTACTCTCTTCACTATGAAAAGACGTTGATGAACTGAAACACGTGACTTTAATGTGAAGACTTAATTTTGTCAACAAAGAAAAAAAAGTTACTCCTTCCGTTTCATGTCTTTTTAGAAAAAAATTTCATTGCAAAATAAATGTCGATTTCCAAAACAAATTATTAAATTTATTATACAGTTTAATTTTCTATTGGTTGAAATATGGTTAAGTGTATGGATAATGATATTTTTATATAGAAAATATGCAAAATTAAATGCTTCCTTAATCTGTATACAGAAACTTAAAATGACATTTATTATAAAATAGAAAGAGTAAGACATACCAACATATTATTATATCCATTTCACTGATTTTTCAGTTGTTTGACTTCAGTTTAATTTGTTTAGGTTTAGACAATATATCAAGTGGGACTATGATTTGACTTTGGTTCTATTTTTTTTGTTCTGTTTTTGATGTTGTTAGGTTTGAATTTTGAAAACCAAGTGAATCTAAAGCTGGTGGTTTGAGAATACTGAAGTCCAGGGCCGACTCTGGAGTTTTAGTAGCCCTCAATATGTTTGCAAAAACATATATTTTATATTAGGGAATATCACATAAAAAATTCTCAAGGTTGCAGTCACTTACACTTTAAACCTTGAGAGTATTTCACAAGCACTTTAAACTTCCAAAGTGACATTTGTATCAACAAAAACCTTCAATCTGACTTATTTGTACATCAAGTCAAAACGGTGACCGGTACTGTTCAAAATCGATGACGTGTCGGTTTTTTCTTATTCTTTTAATTATTTTATTAGTAAAAATACAGAATTTTGTTTTAAAAATAAAAAAATAAAACAAATCATAAAAGTCAACTAAAATTCACAAAAATAAAAAAAACTCACCAATTTTTATAATATTTTATTAATAAAAATATAAAAATAAATAAAATAGAAACTTATAAAAAATTCGAAGCCAATCATAAAATTCACCAAAAAAATTCCCAGAATATAAAAAAAATCACCAAAAATTAAATTATTTTATTAATAAAAGAAATAGAAAATACAAAAACAGAAAAATTCAAAACAAAATTCAAAAATCATAAATAGTCATTAAAATTCACAAACTCAAAAATCCACAAAATATTTAAATTATTTTATCAATACAGAAAGTATTAAAAATCATTAAAAATGATAAAAATTCAAAAAAAATTAGAATAAAATTATATATGGTTTTATAAAAGCGACGATGGAATAGTGTGCATTGAGTCCTATAAACTGGCCACCCTCAAGCTATCATTAGTGTTTATTCTTCCTTTTAACAATCTTGAACTTTCCCAAATCCTACCAACACACACACATAACATAACATATAAAAAAATCCAAATAGCAGTCCGTCTCTAAGTTATGATTACTCTAATTGATATTAGAGAAATTTAATATTATGATTTGTTTTGAATTTTTTATATTATATATTTATCTTATTAATAAAATAATTTATATATTTTTGAATATTTTGCGTTTTGTGAATTTGAATGGCTTTTTATGATTTCTTATGAATTCTTATATTTTTATATTTATTTTGTTAATAAAATAATTTATTTTTTGTGTTTTTTAATTTTTTTGATTTTTTGGAATTTTTTATTGAGTTTTATTATTTTTTGAAATTTTTATTGAGTTTTATTATTTTTTGAATTTTTTTATGAATTTTATTTTTCTGTATTTATATATTTGTTTTATTTAGAAAATAATTTTTTTAAAAAAAATTGGTGAGTTTTTTCATTTTTTATGAATTTTAGTGACTTTTAGGATTTGTTTTTCATTTTTTATGAATTTTTTGTATTTTATATTGATTTTACTGATAAAATAATTTTAAAAAAAAATAAAACCGATACGTCATGGATTTTGAACAGTACAGGTTACTGTTTTGACTTGATGTACAAGTAAGCGAGATTGAAGGTTTCTTTTGATACAAGTATCATTTTGGAGGTTTAATTTGCTTGTGAAATACACTTAAAGTTTACAGTGTAAGTGACTGCCACATTAAAAAAATTTTATACGATTTTCCCTTTTATATTATAGTCGACTTTTTGAATTTTTAGTTATAAAAGACAATTAATACATGTGAATTAATTTTTAACAAGCTAACACATTCAAATGTAATCATCTAATAATTTAAAAAAGTAACTTGTAACGGCAAATAGAATATTCATGATTTGTTTTTAACCATGTAAGTATACATGTATGGTCAAAAACATGATTACATGATTTTGTTTGTAAACATATTCTGGCATATGACACAAAATTTATTTTTTCTTCATTATCTTTTTGTCTTTCTATATGTAGGAACTTTGTCAAAGAATTAAATGCTTTAATAAAAAAACTGGTTTTGGTTGAAAATTCCACAATTTAGAGAATCATTGTTCCTCCCAAGTTACGTTATGGAATTCTTCTTGGACTTCTAATGTAATGATCTTTGAGGGTGAATATTCATTAGACTTATAGTATTTTAATGTGTTCCTACAAAGAAAGAGTCACCGTAACAGTATGTTGGTACCAGTACGTTGTTGGAGATTTACACAGGCGAGTTTGTGTCCCATAGCATATTAAGTATTTTTTCTATGTTGATGAATAATTTTGTGTCAAGCCATGTCGGCTAGATCTCTGTAACTTTCTATCATTCTATGGAACTTTTTTTGTTTTAGACCACTGTAAAGGATCACATTTTGCTCTAAGAATGTAGAAAACAAGTCTAGTCTTACATAATTGCTAAGGAATTACAATTGGTCAAAGGTAACTTTGATTCTCCATCAGGTGATCGTTTAACGCCTAATTCTAGCGTCTTTGTTGATTGCAAAGCTTGAGAAAAGTAATCCTGAATCTCGATATGGCGAGTTTGACACGGTAAGTAGATTAAGTTTATGGCAGCTTCATGAAACAGTGTTGGTAACTTTCAAGTTTGTGCATTAAACTTTGGATAATGAAACTGTGTGTGTTCCCCAATTCTCTTGTGCAACAGTGGGGAGACCTTATGCATCAGTATTCAGTCATGGCGCAACACTTTGTGTGATATCTTTAAAAGTTAATAACTGGTTGACACCTGTGTGCACAGTTGTACATAGGTAAAAATGGTGTAGGCCACTCTTATCCCCATCTTACATTGAATCTACTCTAGATTTTGGAGTGATGTGTTTACTTTATTTGTTACCATATAACGTAGTAATGTCCTTATCTTTCCACATTTGTAAGACAAGCCATTTAAATAGAGTTATTGGTCAAATATCATCTCAGTTTACATCCAACTGTCAACTGCAGGTAACACCTAAAATCCAAAAGTATACACATGCTTCCTTATTCCTGTTATCCATCTAACCTTTTGTAAGCCTGAGCTCTTACTCCTTGTTAATACACACACTCACATAGATTCAACAGGAATATGTTCAAACAAGAGCTTCCATTACACATGGGTATACATATATAACTCACAAGATATGTACATCAGATAACCCCATCCCCGGTCTAATTCTGCTGAAGAATCAACCGTGACGCAACCTAATTCCATAGTAAGAGTAGTTGTAGTAGCTGTACACACCAACAAACACACCCAAACCCAAATAAAAAGACCTCTATACAGAGAAAAGTAGTCACCAAACATAAGAAGGAACCTGCTGGTCTTCACCTGCCACTGCAACAAGAGGAGTCCTACACAGTGGGCAAGTGATGTTCCAGTAGTCTATCCATTTCTCCAAGCATGTTTTGTGAAACAAGTGTCCACAGTTGAGCTTGTTGACCTCTGAATCCTCTTCGAATTTCGACAGGCATACAGAACACTCGCTGTCCTCCTGTTTCTTGCACAAGCTCTCGAACTTGAGTGTTGGAGTCCTGTTCCTGAACTCCTCAAGGAAACTCTCAGGCTGGCAGACCCGGAAATCGTAAGTCTCTGAAGTTGGAATCTCTGAAGATGTAGCTGGAGCTGCTGAAGAGGGAGAGAGATTGATTCCTACTAGGTGAAGCACTGATCTGACAATGCCTTTGAACATGGAGATTGATAATGCAGTGTTAACTAATATAATGCATAGCATTCCTTCTGATGGACCAGGAAGGCTTGATAGACCCATCTCTCAACTCTTTAGATGTTTCAAACAATATGTAATTCTCTTTAGATCTTTGTCTTTCTCAAAGGGATGTGATCTGGAAAAAACAACAACATCGTGGGCTATTAGTAGACAATAGAAGAAGGCTCACTAAATAAACAACAGACTTTCTTTAAACCGAACTCAAACATTGAGGAAATGTTTTTTTTTATATACATATTCACGTTTGGCCTCAGATGAAACTTGAAACCAAATTTGTTCAACCCTACACAGCTAATCGTACCATAATTTATACATCAAAATTTTAAATTAAAAAAAATTATATATCAAACTTTTCAAATGATCCGAAAATAGAATGATTTGCCAGAGTAATTCTTGAATAATATCGACGATGATTCTAATATAATTAAAGCTCATGTCAATGAGTCATATAATATTTGCCTCTAAAGAAAGAAACTTGGATGAAAACTTCACTAATGGATTCAAGATTTGACAGAGTAAATAAGAACAATTTACTCTAATCAAAGCACGAGAATCAAGAACTTATCAAGAAACCAAGGTAAACAAGAATCAAGATTCTTTTTCCATCAAACCCTTTTTTGGCAAATTGACAAGAGAACAAATAAAAATCAATTTAAAAAATTTGGGGAAAATCGAAAATCCACAAACCTTGAGCCAAGTATGAAAGGCGATGATCACCGATTGAAAGGGTTGAACTTTTCTTAATACCCTCGTCTGTGTTTCGTCTGGGTGAAACGTAGTGTGATGTTTTGTGGGAATCTGCAAAGTGGGAGATGAGTTTGGTATGAGAGCCTCTTCCATTGTTGTTTTTTTTTATATAGCAAAAGCACATCAAAGAGCTTCCAAAATCTCTAACCAGAGGAGCCTTAACTATGGTTAGTCAATTCTATTTCTTGTATCTCAGCCTTTCAGGTTCTTGGATTTAACCATGGTTACTTTATATCATCAAATGTACTTCCTTTACAATTTTTTATTTGCTCTCTTTTCGTTATTAATGTATAATCATATACATACTTTCCCACCAACTAATAAAAAAGGAAAACATGTTCATCTAGTGTAATACCAAAAATCAAAGTTTAAATTTACGGTTTGCCCATTGACGAACAGTAGTGACCTAAACCATACAATTACGTCTAGAAATGTCTAAAATACTCTTCTTTAACTGACATACTTTTTGCTGGTCACAGAGAAGTGTCAGGAGAGAGAATGTCCACATATTGTTCATATGTTTGCTAGATTTTTTTTTAATACTAAAAATATTATCAAATAATAATATTTTTTAAAATATAATATAAAACATTATAATGATAAAATGATTTAACATTTGATATAATTGAAAACATAAATTACATTACAAGATTTCAACATCTCTAAAATCTATAATTTGTTATAAATTTGATATTAGTGTTAGATTAATTGTTAGCGATTAACTCATTTGTTAACTTATACATGTTTTGTTACCTGATAAATTTACTCAGTTCGAGAGACAAAATTAAAACTTCGATAATATTTATTTGTTAACATATAATACCTAACGCATGTATTGACATCTACAAATTTGTTAACAACTCACACATATGTTAACACTTATAGTACATGTATTTGTTACCAGCTAAAACATCTGTTAACATCTACAAAATTTATTAACAGTTACTGCATCTGCTAATACATCTGATACATATATTTGTTAACAGTTAACACATATATTAATATCTACATTATTAGTTAACAACTAACACCATTGTTAATATCTTGGCGATTTTAAAAAATATCTCAATGCTGATTTTTTCAGGATGTGGTGTAATTAAAATAATTTAGATTCATAGGAATAGTAATAGAATAGTAATAGATTTTCTTCGCAACAATAATTTTTTACACAGAAAATATAGTGCAATAACATGATATCTTCATAAAATTAGAAACAAAAATATAATAAAAGAGAAGAGAATGTATCAGTTGATATAAGTGGGTGTAGAGTGG
This sequence comes from Eruca vesicaria subsp. sativa, assembly GCA_932364175.1. Lineage (NCBI taxonomy): Eukaryota > Viridiplantae > Streptophyta > Magnoliopsida > Brassicales > Brassicaceae > Eruca > Eruca vesicaria. The sequence continues at coordinate 143,563 of CAKOAT010567376.1, forward strand.
CTGATACAGGTGGGAGTGATTGTAGAGTAGCTGAGCTACACATAGAAGCTGACATGCCTACGAGTATAGGCAGAGAGAGAAACGAAGGGCATTCTGGTCATTATTTTGCAATGGTCACATCATAGGTAATATGCTAATTATGGGGTCCATTTAGGGTGCACCAGCAAATATGTTGAATTCATACCCAATTTATATAGTTATGTAGAAACATATTTGTATTTTTAATAAATTTAAATAACATATCTATATTTACTTTTTAGGCAAATTATACTTTAATCGTTATATCGACTGCCACATAATCTAAAATGTATTGACGTAGATACTACATAAACTAATTTTGGTGACGAATATAACACATGTACAATATGTTTTTACAAAATAAAATAAAATAAAGATTTTATAAAAATATTTGTTTAGAAAATATAAACGTTTATACTTTTTTGAAAGCTTATAAATTTTATTATTTAGTAAATTAACAAAAAATATTAAATAATAAAAAATTAATCTTACATAAAATTATATTCATTTTAATGTTTCAGTCATGTTAATTACTCTTACGTTAATCTTAGTTATTTGTTTTTATATAATTTTTTAGATCGGTTATGTAATCATGCGAAGAATTTTATGTTAAGTGATTACGAATTTATAATATGTTAATCTAAACTCTTTAAATGTAAACAACATAACCAAGATTAATCGAGAGTAACACGACTGCAACTTTAACATTGAATTTGATTAATTACAACACATATATAACTCTTATAACAATGGTATTGTGATATGATTGAGACATTAATTATAATTAATATATCTCTTAGATAAAATTAAAATTTATTTTAATTAAGTTTTGTAATTTTACTAAATAATAAAAATTTATAAGGTACCAAAACGTTATAAACGTTTACATTTTTCAAAAAAAATATTTTTGTAAAACAACTTTTATTTTATTTTTTTAAAATATTGTACATGTGGCGTACTCGTCAGTAAAATTAACTAACATAGCATCAACGTCAGCAGTTGATGTGGTGACTGAGGTATGATTCCGCCAAAAAAAAGTAAAAAAAATTAGCTGTTTGTAGAATTTTTCGAAAGTACACGTATGTTTTAACACGTTTATATAAACCTTGTATGAACTGAGCATATCGCGATATGTTAGATATGCAAGGACTGTTTTTCCGGCTAATAAACCATGTTTCTAAAAAGAAATATATTAATTTAGATGTTGTTGATAGCTTAGTGATCACTGATTTGTACAACTGTTAATAACAATTGGTTATGATATATCAAATAACTGATATGAATTCGTTGTCTCTTTTCATCTTTATTTATGTACGAAATGCTCGTTAACTTTTTAGATCATGTATAGATACAAAGAAAGATGATGAGGATGGTAGATAATCTTGAAGTCTAAAAATATTTTTTTTAGGATAGCTAACTCTTTTAGTTCTTTTGAAAAGTTTAGCCATGTTGCTGGGTCACTGAAATTAGATCTTTGCCATATGTTTCAAAATGTTGATAGGTTGTGTATTGAATCATACTTGCATAACTCATATTTGTCCTAAAAGACTTTTTTTTCCTACCCTCTCATATTCACTGCATTGTGTCTCATGAGTCTAAGCTAAACATATGTTCTACAACTTAAGGCTTGAGATGTCAGTGGATGATGTAATGGTTACCTATCGTCAGTTTCTTTTGCATTCGCTTCAAAGCATGCTTTAATAGCTCTAGAATATCTTTCGTGATTCTCCTATATAGTTTGTCTTTACGAATTTTCCCAAGATACCATATTATTCATTGATAATAATCTATATTCAACTCCAAATCTTCAATAACATTGTTTCTTCAGAATATATAATTTATGTTTGTATAAACATTAAAAATGGGAAACTTGATGGACAAGAAGGTGTAGAAGATGATTGTCCAGACCTGTAAAGTAGAAAGACATTCAAAAATAGCACGATTAACATATTCATCTGCTTACATTGAAGATGATGGTTATCACTTTGCATATAATGCAGGGTCAGGGTCCGTGTTACCGCAAAATGTCTTGTTACATCTTCCATATAAGATTATCTTCTGAGGATCACTTATTTTCAAGAAAAGGCTTGAAGCTTTGTGATGCTATGCTTAATAACTAAAGTTTCAGATTTGCAGTTTAGAATATTCGTTGCCACACAATAACTTGTTTTTATTGTATACTGACCACTCTTTTGGTAACTCCAATAAAATTTATTGCTTCAGGTGGATTGGCTAGTTAACATCCAAATAAACATTATATCCTTTGGCACAACTTGGCTCTCCAACATCTCCACATTCACATTTTAGACTGATCATAAATAGAATCACTCACTGTCATTCTTGGATAAACATTGGGACACTAGGTCGAGCTGGTCTCTCATTTATCATTAGAATCCATGAATCCTCCCATGCTCTTATTTCAAATCCAAAATGCAATTTTTTGTCGGATATCTGAAGTCACAAAATATCTTAACTGCCGATAAACTTTTCCAAACATAAAAAGAGCTATCAATAATAACTGAACGCAAAGGAAAACTCTGTCTATAATGCTATTCACACAACAAGAGATTATGAAAACTGTACCAGACGCCACAACTGGTTTGCTAACAAATGATAAATTAAAAATCATAATACATCAACCAAAAGCATCTTCCTGTTTACAGCAACAAAGATATTTTCATTTGTCCCAATGTATTTTTCATTTAGGGGGATTTGAGCTCCACTAAAATCATGCAATGGCACTCACGAACCTTTCACAGATATCTAATGGTAACAAGAAACCAGACATAATATAGGTTGGAAAGGCAAGGATAATGGATTTTTTTTTTGAATTTTTTTTCGTTCTTTTGATAACCACCCGACATACCAACATTAGTCATATATTATAATCTATTTTTGAAGAATATAAAAAAGTTGCATTTCAATCCACTAATATCTTTTGAAATTCTCAAATAGGATCTTATCACACCTTGTTGTCGACACCCGATTCGTTTGTTTTATATTACCAAACACTTTTTTACAATATATATTTATATTAATTTTATCTGTTTATCTAATTAATATTACATTTTAGAATAAAAAAATAACAGAAAGTAAATACATAAAAGTGATCTGAAACAACTAAATGATGTTTGACTGCAAGATTATAAACAAAACCATTATTCTTAACTATTCAATATATAAAATACACAATTATCTCGACAACTAATTACAAAATATAATTTTAGCCTTTTATTTTCATCATAAGTGAACATCATACCAGAAGAAAATGCTCAACATAAGAATTATTATCAAAAGTAATCATATGAAAAAAATTGGTTTAACGAAAACCTGCTTATTTTACAGTTGTATATCATGTATCATATGAAAACTTGGTTTACCAAAACCTATTTGTGTTGGTCGATTTGGATGGCAAGAAACATACTGACCTTCAAGACAAAAATCTAATCAATTTGAAGGTGGTGTTAAAAGGAGTAAATCTAGCACAGAAATGGATTCTAGCAAAATCATCATAGGCTACAAAGAAAAATTGATTGCCTCAGATAAATGATCTAAACACAGAGGAACCTTGAGGTCCGATAACTACATGTTTCACAGACGTCTTCTGTATTTGACTTCGAGGAAAGCGGGGTCTTCATGGATATTCACAGAATCCTCGAACATACAGAACCGTGAAGGTTCCAAAACAGCTGATTGCATCATCACACTTTTAATGGCTGAGGCTTTAGTGATACAATCAGGCCTCTTAGCGGAGCTAGATCTTGATATACCTAACCTCAAAATATACTCCAGCTGTCTAACGCTAATTAGAGCAATCTCCAGCAAACTCAAAATAAAGAAAATCTTCCGCATTGTTGCTGATATTAAGCAGATTTTCTCGGTGTTTGACTTTATCTCTTTTTCCTCATATTTCTCGTTCCGGAAACTCAAGAGCCGATGTTATAGCAAAACATGCTCTAAGTCTTTCTACATCTTCTGTAGTGGACTCAAGTTTGGGCCAAGTTTGGATCCAATCTCTCTTTTAATTTAAACTAGATCTTGACCCGCACAACCGTGCGGGTGTTAATTTTACTTTTTATATTTCACGATTATAATTATTCATATGTTTTAGTTGTTCATAAATTATATTTGTTGATGTAATGTGTTACTGATGGTAAAACAAAAAAGTGGTATGTTAAATAAGTCATTTGTTATTTGCTATATTTTCTTATAAAACCTACCATTTTCAATATATTTTTTTATAAAGTATACAATTTAATTTGGATTATTTTTGTATATTAATACATATTAATACATATATATATATACATATATATATATATATATTTATAAATGTATATTAATACATATAAGCTAATAAAAACCTTAGTTTTCATAGTTTTGGATTTGTTATATTTTTCATTTAGATAGTAATTTATTTTATATCTTGTTTATAACACTTGTAACAATGGTTCGAAAAAGTAAAACAAAGGTCTATCTATTTATGATTTGAATTTTACAACAAATCTATTATATTAAAAGAGAAGTCATGACTTACTTCATGTGTGATTTTTTAGTTTGGACCATCCTTAGAAATTTTATAATTTTACATAATATCATTATAATATCTTTTCATATCTTTCATTTTTATTTGAAATACAAATAAATATTTTTAAGAAAATTCTAACAAAATTTTTTAAAAATATTTTAGAATCTTTTCAAGATATAATTTCAAAAATTATTTGACTAAAATTTTAATTATCATAAAATAAAATTAAAATTTTAATTCATTTTTATTTTTATTTCTTTTTGTCATCTTTTGCTTATACTCTTACATTCATTTTTATTTATAAATAAAAAAAATTAAAATTAAGTAAATACTTTTAACAATATCAAAAATTTTTGTTTATGCACTATGTAGGTCCAACTTAATTTAGTTTTTACATATATTTCAAATTTAGAAATAAAAAATATAAATTAGTAATTTTACATAATAATGTTTTTAAAAATTGTTACAAAAATTAAAAAAATAAATTTTATATTAATAATATTATAAGCCACATAAATATTATTATAAAATTGGATAGTATACATAATTAAATTATATTTATTCATTGATAAATTTTACTCCCTTTGTTTCTTAATATATGATGTTTTGGATCATTTCACAAAGATTAAGAAAATTTACATTTTTTTACAAAAATATTTTTAAAGATATAATTTTAAAATTATTCAACCAATTATTAAAAAACAGTAATATTTTATTGGTTAAAATAGTTTCTAATAAAGTTAAAAATAATCTCAAAATATACTTTAAAATTTCAAACATCTTTTATTTGGAAACAAAATAAATCTTTTAAAACATCATCTAATTTGAAACGAAAAGAGTATTATATAATTGTAAATATTTTTGTATTAAAATACCCGCACGGTTGTGCGGGTCGAGATCTAGTATAATATTATTGATGCAGGTAAGCATAATATTCCCTTTTTGAATGATATTTCTTAATATTGGAATATATTTTCTTTGATATTATCATAATTTGTTTTTATCAAAAACTCTTACAATCACGAAATTTTAGGATTCTTATACTATTATGATATTTTGAACCTTTGAAAGAATATTTTTCTTGTTAAATGAATATACCCATTTTTTTATATTTGATTATTTGAATACACTCAACTTCATCTTCTCCAAATATCGTCTGCATTTTAATACATTAAAGAAAATCATATAATACAAAGAGGACAGCCACTCAGATAAAACTTACACAAATTCAACAAAAAAGTGAAAGGTAAGTAACTCAAATATGACTCGAGCATGATTATTATAAATAAAACATTGTTAGTGACATAGGAAGAATGGTTGAACATGGTCATAGAGAAATGTATGGTCGTCGTTAGTGAAACTTATGTATACTTTTTGTAACAGAAAATATATGGTCATTGTAATAAATATGGCCTAAATACAGAAGTCATTGATTTTATATAATAGTAAAGTGAAGCATTACGATTAAATAAGATGGATTAGTAACGTAGGACTTTAGGTGATATTAATTTGAAAATAAATGATAGGAGAATTAAATATGATGACTTCTTAGTAAATGGTCTAAAATAAAATATAACACATGAAAGAAGTCATGACTTCTGTTTTAATATATAAGATTAATGGTTGCACAAAAAAGAAATCATGTATAGTGTATTACATTTTTAATATTCAAACTTTGACTACTATTTTCTCAAGATTAATCAAAGTAGTTTTAATTTGATAACATATTTATGCATTATTGGTATTTTTATTTTCATTTCATTAAAAATATAATATCTACTAATATTATTTTAATTTTAAATTTTGTTTTTTATCACACAACAACAAATTCCAGAAGCACAAGTGCCCGTTGACAGAATGTTTTTGGCTTTACAAAATGCGTCACATTCTACAGCTCCTGCAACTCCTTTATTACACGGACCGTAGCATTTTTTATCTTCTTGTTTCATTGCAAAATCTATTGAAATAATAAAAAATAATAAAATATTAAAATTATGTAGGAAAAAAGAAATTAACATCACTAAAATTAAATTTCAGAGTAGTATTCTAGTACCTGGAACAGTATTTGTGCAGTAAACATTTGATGTCACGAAGAAAATAGGGAAAACAAATGAGATTAATATATTTTTTGAGAGGCTCATTTTGTAGGATGTTTTGTAAATTGTTTGAGTGTCCTATATATATTAACATTAACTTGATAAAAGTAAATTGTTAGAGAAAATCTTTCAATTAATTTTCTTAGATTATAGTCAAAATGATATAAAAGTGATTCCTTACCTAACTATATTTGAATATTAGTGTAGACCTTTTCTTTTCTTTCAAATTAATTTTCCATATATAATTTGTATATTGTTATGGAATTTTTAGTTAATAGATAAAAAATAATTTCTTTTTATTTTGGACCAAAAATTTTCATTGACATTAGTCTATTTATCTCAACAATAATGAATGAATTCATGGTTAGATTACAACTAATTATGAATTATCAGTTTTTATCAGAGGTTTATTTCACTTTAAATTTTAATTTTTTATTAATTATTATTTTTGTAGGATTTTAATATATATAGTCCAATATATTTAGTATAATATATTCATATGGTTATTCCCATATTTCATAAGAGTATATTATGATTTCTCCTATAATATCAAAACACAGATATGACAAATTGCACAATGACATATTAAATGTAAATATGTTCATATCAAATTTTTAAAGTACAATCATAGATATTTATATAAAATATAAAACAAAAAAGATATCAAATATGTAGTAATTGACAAAATTAAACTGATAGAACTAAAAAATCTTGCAATCTTTAAGGTAAATATTTTAGAGTTACATGTCTTCAAAAGATTTATACTTACCCACATTCATCACCATTCCAAACCATTTATTTTTATGGTAATATGTTGATAATAATCTTCACAATCATCGTCATTTGGAAGCCCTAAATAGTCATCATTAATGTTGTTGCAAAAAAAAATAGGAGATAAAATCATTTATATTGTTTTACAGGATCACAGATTTATGTTTGTAAGATCACGGATTTTAGGCTTAAAATAAAGTTTTATTTGTAATCAAAGATTAAAAAAATAACTTTATATGTAATGCACTATTTTGTTAGGAATTAGTCTCCTTAGCAACATGTTTCTGTTGAATTTATTTCCAAAGAAATTAATTTATTTCCCCAACCTTGTATTATTGATGTTTTAAGTACTTTTAAAATGAGAAAAAATTTAGCAAACATGAAAACTATTCAAAAATCATACATATATACTAAAACCATAGCAATACATCTTCTTATAAAATCTTACTGGTTAGTCTATTTGTATAAGACTTTAGCTTATATTCACAAATTTAATATCGAAAATCTAAATTTCTACACTTATAATAAAAATATAAAACACTTCGAATAAATTATTTATCCAATTCTTAAATATGTAAATTAAAAATAAGTATATATATAGCAGATCTCAAAACTAAAATAAATAGCCATAAGAAAACAAATAATGCACACAAATTTAAACATAAATTTTTACAAAACTTAATAAATAAAATGTATAGAATAAAAATCAAATAATATTTTCCGTCATCCAAATAATGATGCCTTTTAAAAGTGCAGGTCAAAAATTAATTTATAACTAAAAATATATGTACAGAATATTGCTAAAATTTTAAATAAACTATTTAAACTCATTTTTATTAAAAATAATATAAGAAAAATGTATTTTATTTGTATATTAATAAAATACTTTTTTAAAATTCTGAAATTTATTCGAGTCACCCTAAGTTTTTTTTTCTTTTAAATCAGCTTAAATTTTGTAACAACAACCTTACAAAATCTATTCAACTTCAAATTTTATAGATTTAATTAAAGTTCTCTCAGATTATTAATTCAATAGACGTTCTTAATTCTTTAAAACCAATTTAACTGAATAGACCAATTTCAAACCGAAATATTAAAATAAGATAAAATAAATGACAATTTTAAAAATACTTTTTGTTGTGATTTGCAAACTATAAAACTGAAATATACCAACTATTATAGACTCTTCGAGCATGTTAAACACCACAAGAAAACATGGGTGTAACGACTGCACTTTTAGTCGTTGTAAAATATCAATTACGACTACCTAACGATTCATCGTTAGGTGTCCGTCGTAATAGACAATTAGATGTAAAGTCTTCATAAAATGTACGACTAATATGTTTCGTCGTAATTTGGTCATAAAGCTCGTAGTCGTAAAGTGGATGTTGACTAATACATAAATTTATGTCTTTCTTTTCGACGTCCACTGGTCGTAAATGTTAGAAGTAAAGTAGTTGTAATTTGTAGACATTATACATAATTAAAACGGTTGTCATATTTACTACGACTTAACATATATTGTCGACGTAAAGTAGAAGTAAATATTAAAACCAATTTACTTCGAATCTGTTTTTTTTGTTACTACTAATTTATGTCGACAAAATTAAATTTATATTTAAATATTAAATTTTAATTTAAATATTCAAATTTAAAAAAATTAGATAAATTCAAATTTACATATTAAATTTATTTAAAGTTTATTTTTTTTTAGTTTTTTTTTTTAAATTTGAAATTTGAAATTATATGTATGAACGTTAGGAAACTTAGAATCTAGGTGGATAGTCTAGCGAACTTAGTCTTAAGGGAAATCGACGGTGTGGATTCCAGCCCCCACACCATTCAAGGCTTAACTGGAAGTCATTCATCTCAGAAAAATCAATGACATCAGGGATCACAGCACCCTGTGCATTAATCAACTCTCCTGAGCTATTGCGAGGTCGACCTTCTTCGTCTCTTAACATCTCATTCTCATCAACCTTAAGTACAACAACTTTGATATTCTCTGTCTTTCTATAAATGGTGTCGCTTTTCACCGGATAAAAGTGTACGGATGAACAGTACCCAGATGAACAGTACTAGGATGAACAATACCCAGATGAACAATACCCAGATGAACAGTGTTTGGGTGAACAACGTTGCGATGAACAGTACCATAGTGAACAGTGTTGGGATGAACAGTGTCGGGATGAACAGTGTCGATCGATGTGGGATGAACAGTGACGATCAACGCGGGTTGAACGATGTCGATCGACGCGGGATGAACAATATCGATTGACGGAGAATGAACAGTGTCGATCGATGCGGGATGAATAGTGTCGAGATGAATAGTACCTCGATGAATAGTACCACGATGAACAGTACCGAGGTGAACAGTACCACGATGAAAAGTACCGGGTGTCAAGTACCAAGGTGAACAGTACCGCGATGAACAGTACCGAGTGAACAATACCGTGATGAAAAGTTCCATCCGACACATGGTGAATAGTGTTGACCGATGTCGGATGAATGGTGTCGAACGATTGATGGTGTACGCTGGGAATCACTGCTGCTTGGAGGGTGTTGATCGATTCTTCCCTCGTAGACTTACGGATCGTGCATAAACCATCAGGCTCCTTCTTTGAAGGTCATAAAAATCACATCTTCATTGTTTTTTGGTACTGGGATGTATGTACCTGAAATAGAACAAATTTTTTTTATGAGTTTTTTGAGCAGTAATAAAACCTATACTGAATCTAACTAAACATGATGTAAAGGTGATCAAAGCTTCCCAGCAACATCGCCAAATTTGATGTCACTCAAATTACTCAAAGGAGTGACTTTGGTCTTTCAAATAAGAGGTTCAGCTTTAGTACTTAGGGATCGAATCCACAAGGAGCTCGACAACCAGTTAGATCTAATAGTTATATGATTAAACTAGGCTAATAAATGATTAAGCGGTAAATATAGAAAATATATTAAATTACAGGGTCAAACAAGGTAGTTGTTCTTATGTAACTGAGAGTTGTTGATGAATGGATGGTTGCTAGACTTAGGGTTTCTATTCATGTATTAGAGATATTAATCTTATAGGTTCTTAATAGTTGTATGCAATGATATTAAAGAGCTCAACTACTTAATAACAAATTCATCAGCTTAAGCCTTTCTGTATGAGTCTATGATCTATTGACCCAAACAATGATATGTTGTTCGATCAATAGCAGTGTCGATCGATTATTCAGATGAATATCAATCGATATACCTTTCACTTCGTCGATGATTAGCCTTTCGGGATATCGATTGGCGCTCTTCAAGTTAAGTTTTATGTGCGGGTTGAACAATGCTCACTAAGGTTCCTAGATCAAGCTCTCGCTATACTCTAACAAATCTTAGCTTAACAGAATATATTTAGGACAATAGCTCTATCAAATCCTCAGATCAGGTTCTTAGGTAGCAATTCTAGAACATAAGCATTAAGAAAATTTTATCAATGAATATCACAACTAGCAATCCTATAGTTGGGGCTAATCTCCTAACCTATTTAAACCCTGAACCTAACAGGTGTTGGGGTCAAAATCGGTACCACGGAATCAATGGCCAAAACTTTTCGCAAAAAAAATAAAAATACGTTTTATAAAACTCGAGAAGTCGTTTTATAAAAGTCATTTTATAAAAATCGAGAAGTCATTTTATAAACTCGAAAGGTCGTTTGATAAAACTCGAGAAGTCGTTTTATAAAACTCGAGAAGTCATTTTAAAGAACTCGAGAAGTCGTTTTATAAAACTCGAGAAGTTGCCAAACAAAAGAAATCTGCGGAAAACTTGGAAACCGTTATCTCGGAAGAACGAAACAAACGCCGATTACACGATCGTCCGAGTTAAGCACAAAACCGCAAAAATCGCATCCGCTGTAAAACGCGAGTTGGTTCAGCCGAACTATCTCGCCGTACGGCGAGCTAGGCACATCCCGTATAGCTCGCCGTACGGCGAGCTGAACCGGTCCGGTTCGGCTCGTCGTCCGTCGAGCTGATTATCCCGAGTCTCGATCTCCCACGTCCTCGATTCAAGGCATACGTTATTCGGCACGATCATGTTCCAAACCACGATCGAAATGTCTCCCGTCTCGTCTCGATCCGTCCTATCATTCGAGTTTTACGATAAAAACCGAAAAGTCTAGTTTTCTTGAAAGAAGGAAATCTTATAAAACGGCAACAGTTAAACGAAACACCGAACATTGCCTAAACTATACGATTTACTCGAGATTTTTTCGTGAGAAATCGTAAAAACACGTTTTTAATAAAACTTCGTATAAATCATAGAAAACGGCAACGATTATCCGAAACATCGAACATTGCCAAAATTTACAATTAACTCGAGAAATTTACTTAAAAACAGCATCGTATCAGGAAACGATCTCGTCTAAAGTCGCAAAACGGTTTTATCGCTAAACGGCTCGAAAAGTCCTAAAACGCATAAAAGCCCACTCGCGACTTAAACCGAAGTTCAACCCAAAGATACGACGACGTTTTGACGATTTACTCGCAGAAAGAAGATAATTGTCAAATTTGAAGATCAATGTCAAGTTTGAAGATAAGTAGAAGATTTCCGCGGGAAAAAAAGAAGGATCGAAATAAATGGAAGATTCTCGATAAACACGAATCTGGGCAAAATGGAAGGAACAAACCGCCTAGGAAGGGAGTATATAAGCAAAAGACAGAGGATAGGAGCAGAGGACAAGTTTTATGAGCTTTCTCAACCAAACTTAGCATTAAGNAGATTTCCGCGGGAAAAAAAGAAGGATCGAAATAAATGGAAGATTCTCGATAAACACGAATCTGGGCAAAATGGAAGGAACAAACCGCCTAGGAAGGGAGTATATAAGCAAAAGACAGAGGATAGGAGCAGAGGACAAGTTTTATGAGCTTTCTCAACCAAACTTAGCATTAAGGCAACTTTCCGTTTTTGTTATCGAGATGCGTCTCAACTATTGTTTAGTCTTAGATCGCTAGGGTTAGGAATCTCGCCGACGGCTCACGCAGCTAAGGCTACTCTTGTTGTAACCGTTCTTACACAAATTCGGAATAGGATCCTTCTTGCTCTCAATCTCGTTTTCCTATACTTTTATTTTGTATTCAACGTTGTTTTGATCGTTCTTGTGCGGTTCCGCAGATAGCCGGATCCTCTGGGAACTTAGGGTTTACTCAAAGTTCCCTTATTTACGTAATCTTGACAGTAGGTGAGTTTCGGTTCCAACAGTTTGGCGTTAGAAGGAGGGGGGGGGGGGTCAGATCTATCTTAAACTCAAGCCGCAGCACGCTCAATCGAGAAACGATGACTGGCGACCAACAAACTCGCGAAAGCGACAACGTTGACAATACACCACTACAAGATGTGTCCGCGGCCAACACTACAAACGCTAACGCTGAGACCGTCGAAAAGATGCTCTCCGATTTTAACAAGAAATCGAAAGAGTAGGAAAAACTCATCGGTTCACTCGCAAAACAGGTCGAAACCCTAACTACGAAAACCAGAGCAATTCGCCCCCGCGGAACTACTAAGATCCGCGGAACTACTAAGATCCGCGGAAGGAGGCTCGACTTCGCGACTCCTATGGATCGCCCCAGAACCGAGCAGAGAAATCAAACGGTGAAAGACTCCAAAAAAGATAACCCTGACGCGACGCTAAATGAATCGGAAAAATATCCTACTCGCGAATAGGAGACTGAGGAAGACGGCGTCGAAAGGGTTAACCTGGAAAAAGCGACCAAGCTGACTCGTCAGATGAAGACGCGGACGTCCATCCTAGGAGAAGGAAAACTCGCAGCCCTCTGCCAGAGTCTTCTCCCGAGCGTTCTCTTACTGGAGACGAGGAGGAGCTCTATTTTTTGCAACGCGCAAAAACAGCCGAGGAACGATCTCCAGTTACTCGCAGCAAACGCCAACAAGGTCGGAATACTACTGGCGAACTAACAGAGATTCGCGATCTCCGCGAGTACATTAGCAAAACGGCTGCAGCGATAAAAGCTGTGAAATCTCAGATTCACCATGCTACCAGCGCCGCACCCGAAATCAATCGGCTACTGTACGAATCTCGAAAACGCCTTTTAAGGCTCGTGTCACCGAGGTCAAGCTACCCGATCCAGGAAAGTTCAAGGTGCCGACTTACGATGGGACGGCTGATCCCAAAGCGCACCTGCAGGCCTTCCAGATTACCATTGGGATGAGCCAAGCTCAAGGATCACGAAAAAGACGCAGGCTACTGCCGTCTTTTTGTCAAAAACCTAGAAGGAGCAGCGCTCAAATGGTTCGCCAAACTCAGGCGAAATTCAATCGGGAGCTTCCGCCAGCTTGCTTCCGAATTCCTGAAGCAGTACTCGATGTTTATAAATCGGTTAACCTACGACGCTGATCTCTGGAGCTTGTCGCAGAAGGAAGACAAATCCCTTCGCGACTTTATGAGCAGGTTCAAACTCGTCATGGCTAGGGTTAGCGGAATAAGCGACAAATCCGCCATTGACGCGCTCAGAAAATCGCTCTGGTTCAAGTCGATGTTTCGAAAGTGGATAACTCTCGAAAAACCGCGGACGATCCACGACGCGCTCCACAAAGCTACCGATTACATTACCATAGAAGAGGAGACTAAAATCCTGTCCGAAAAGCATAAGCCGACAAAAGCATCCGCAAAGGATATCACGTCCGAGCAAAAGCTGAAAGAGAAAAACTCTCGTAACGACAAATTCATCCATCACGAGGGGCAGGATCTCCAAGGGGCACACAACTACGCCGTTAACTCCGGATCGGAACAAGGGCGAACTACGGGAAACACGTGCTCAAGGAATCCGAACTACGACGAGAATTCCTTCTGCGATCTCCACCAAACCCGTGGGCACTCTACCGTAAACTGCAAAGTCCTCGGTGCCAAACTCACCGCAAAACTGATCGCGGGAGAACTCTCCGAGATAACCAGCATCAAAGATCTCATCCGCGATTCAGATCGCCCTCCGAAAAACAACAGGAACTCGCAAGCGGAAACTCCGCCTCAAGGGAACCAGTCGGGCGAAAAACGCGGACGCAGGCAAGACGAAAAGGGTAACGACGCTAACCGCCGATAAATCAATATGATTATCGGCGAATCGCAATATTACAACGACACCGTCTCGTCTATCAAATCTTACCAACGGAAAGCCGAAAATGGCTCGAGTTGGAAGGTACCGTCAGATAACACTCCAAAGGGGGTGATCTCCTTGGACGACGCAGCAACCAGCGGAATCGATCAACCACACGCCGATCCTCTCGTCATTGACTTAGTCATAAGTGACCTAGAAGTCGCTCAAATCCTGGTAGATACTAGAAGCACCGTTAACGTAATCTTCCGCAACACGTTGACACGCATGGGAATCGATTTATCGGAGGTCGAGCCGATACCAAAGCCGTTGACTAGTTTCTCCGGTGAAACATCTATGACTCCAGGATCCACCCGACTACCGGTCGCAGCCAAGGAAGTGACAAAAATTGTCAACTTCGCGGTCGTCGAATTCCCAGCCATCTACAACGTCATCATGGGCACGCCTTGGATAAACTCCATGAAGGCAGTTCTGTCGACATATCACTTAAGCATCAAGTTCCCGACCCCTACAGGAGTCGCATCGATCTGGGGATTCCAAAGACAATCGCGATCTTGCTTCTTAGTCTAACATTAGCTGAGGCAATTGGCGGTCGCAATTGTGAAACCACAACGGGAAAAGGTCACACCGCCGCCCGCGGAAAACAATCCAAAACCAGCAATGGTCGAGAAGCAACAAGTTTCCGCAACCATCGCTTCTACCAAGCCGGAGGAGCCAAACCCGGACCAAGACACCGATCCTGCGACTAAAGAGATTGAAGAGTCTGCGACAGCCTAGTAATCATACCCGCACCAACAATAAGAACTACGAGATGGCTTGATTTTTGAAAGGAATACGTAGGCAGCTCGCCTAAAGACAAGTTCAGCTATCCCCCTTTCCAAAACCGGGGGGGGGGGGGGGAGTGGGTGCGTATACGAGTATTCGTATACTCCCGGTTTTTAAAATATTTGCTTTGTAATTCAAATTTTCGAAACTTTTTTAATGAAGGCAAAGTTAGAATATTATAGAATCTCCGCTACTATCGAAAACACAAAAAAAAAAATTCCAAACATCCGAAAATTACTTCCGCAGTAACAACTACTTAATCGTTTCTATGAAACTCGTACACCAAAATATTTTCGGAAAGAACCGGCGAGACGTCGCCTAAAATCTTAAGAAAATATTTCACAAAAGTCCATCCGCGACTATAAAAATACAAACGCTCGACGATTGGCTCCGTCGAGCACGCTAGCCGTCCTAAACAAACGCACTGACCCATTGGTCCGCATACATCCGACTAGGATAAAATAGCGCGCTATAAAAGAAATCCAAATTTTTGGTCAGCACTTCAGAGCAACTTAGTAATTGTTCCCAGTGAGATGCTCGGTTCCAACCAGACGAATCGTATAAGCCGAGAATCTATCGCTGATTCTAAATCGGTATGGAATCAGGTTAAATAGCAACAGGCAAAACGAAAGCCGACTAGTCATTGCATAGCCTCAATCCGAAAGTAAACCTAGGTCTTGCTCTAAACCCAACACACTGGTCTCTAACGTCTTAAGGCATGAATTGAGATCCTAAAGGCATGTATCTTCGCCCACATCTAAATACTCACGAAAATCGAAACATTCCGAGTAAACGAACCGGAAGATCTACACCAAGAGTTAGATGCGAGACGACAACTCGTATTCTTCCCTCTACATCTAAAACGAAACACATATTTCATACTTAGAAAATATTTTTTAAAAAAATTTTCATTCAAATACACGCCGCCCAGCGGCAGCGATTTGAAGCCACCAACGGCCAGTCCCGGAAAAACAACAAAATCAGAAAACAATAACATCATACATCGAAATCATCAAACACGGACGGCGAGCCCTGGCCAACGTTAGCATCAAACCACGGTTGATCGACTTCGCCGCTCGCGTCCGGAATCTCAGGCCTGATTTCAATTGAATCCGGCTACACGACAATAGGGTTCCACTGATCCCACATCCGCGCCCCGGGGTTAACAAACTCGGCTTTCTTGCTCTATCTTTAAGCGAAGCGTGCTTTCTGTTTCTTAGACACAGACTCATACGAGTAGTCCGGATGCTGGGTGAGATGCAAACCGCCGACTACACCCCGGCATTCGCGATAGTCGCCATTTGCCCTTTGCGCATCCTCAAACTCCGCATAAAGAGGCACGAACCGTTTGCGGCGAGCCATCATCTCTGCGGAAACTTCTCTCTTGCCCGCTCTACGGGCACGACGAACCATCGTGTCAGAGAGCTCGAGGCCACGATGAGATTCGGCTTCATATTCTTCCCTCACGCGGGTGGCCTCCCTCCTAGCTAAATCTTGGGCATGAGAGAAACTAGCTCTGATCTCCTCTTTGAGACGAGCAGCCTCCATCTCTGACGCTGCAGCCCTAGATTCAGCCTTGCGAATTTCCGCGTTACTCGCGCTCACTGCTTCATTCATAAAGCGAAGACCCTGCAAAACACGGGAAATCTTTCCTCAAAAAAGAAGAAAGAGAGACAATCGCATATAAAGCAAGTACAAAATTAAGGTAAAGTAAACAGACCTTGTTAAAGAGCCTCGACGCCTTCGCAAACGGTGTATCGGCCGGTGCTCTGGACGATGTCTTGGCCGGGTCGAATTCAGAGGAGGGAGCCGAGAAGTCGATGAGATCCTCGATGTTGACATCGTCGTCAAACATTTGACCTTGGTCAATCGGAACTTCTCTTTCCTGCGGAGATCTAGACCTCTCCCTCTCTTCCGCACCATCAACCTCAACACAATCATCCTGAGAAAAACCGGATGAATAATAGGCAACAGCACGACGAACCCTTTTTGGAGAAAAGTATCCCCAATGAAGCGGACCGCCACGAAGAAGATTCATAACCTTCTTGAAATCGCCGAGTAAAGGCTTACGGGGTTTAGATACTGCAAAATGCAAATCACACGCAACGGTTAAAATACGACAGGAAGTATATGGATATATATATATATATATATATATATATATATATATATATATATATATATATATATATATATATATATATATATATATATATATATATCACACAAACGAAGTACCTTTCGTCGCCCATTCGGTCCTGAACGAAGGAATGCAACTTTTTTCCACCAGCGCGCTATCACTTTTGACATAGAAAAACCAATCGTTCCACTCGTGATCATTTGAGGCAAGCCCGCCGATGATCATCATATCCTGCCGAGGGGTTAGGTAAAAGCCACTCCCTATTGTGCGCTTGAACGTCAACATAGCCAAAAGATAGTCCGCACCGATGAACATTCCGCGCTCGTAACCTAGCACCAAAATCCCGACAAGATGCTGCAACCCGGTGGGACGAAGCTGGCTGAACGATATGCCGAACTTATCCAGAAACTCGACGATAGCTCGCGGAATAGGGAGCCATAATTGACAGTTCAGCAGAAAAGCTTCGTAGCACTTAAAATTACCCGGAGATTGATTCTTGGCATCTTGACCCTGTATGGGAAGGCAGAACTGTACCGATTCGGGGATCGCACGAGAATTCCTCAAATCCCTGAGGGAACAAATAGTACTCGCGCTGGGACCATCCGTGTTCCTCCGAAGCTTGTCCCGCTTTGGTACCCAGAAACCAGCGGGGGGAACACCGGCAACGTCCAAAGCTGACCAATATTCCGAGAATTCTTCCTCGCTCATGGAGGAACGTCGGAAGATTGGCCTGGGAAGGGTGCAGCCATCGGAAATATCAAGGTCATTCAGGTCAAAGAATGATGCATGAGCATGATCCGAAACTTTCCACTCGGAAGACATGTTAAAATCGAAAGAGAAAAGAAGATTCAAAGGAGAAGTAGAGAGAAAAACTTCTTGAGCCTTAGATAAGTTATGGAAGGAAGAGTAAAGAACTTGGAGACTCATTCCATATACTTATAAGGAAAAGTTTCACTATTCACCTTAGGACTTTTGGCCATTAAAGTTCCGCCTAATTCTACCAAACTTGCCGAACAAGCTCAAACCGCTCGCAAGAACTCCACGATTCTTACGAGCTGGGGGGGGCTAACTGTTGGGGTCAAAATCGGTACGACGAAATCAATGGCCAAAACTTTCCGCAAAAAAATAAAAATACGTTTTCTAAAACTCAAAACGTCGTTTTATAAAAGTCATTTCATAAAACTCGAGAAGTAGTTTTATAAAACTCGAAAAGTCGTTTTATAAAACTCGAGAAGTCGTTTTATAAAACTCGAGAAGTCGTTTTATAGAACTCGAGAAGTCGTTTTATAAAACTCGAGAAGTTTCCAAACAAAGGAAATCTGCGGAAAACTTGGAAACCGTTATCTCGGAAGAACGAAACAAACGCAAATTACACGATCGTCCGAGTTAAGCACAAAACCGCAAAAACCGCATCTGCCGTAAACCGCGAGCTGGTTCGGCAGAACTAGCTCACCGTACGGCGATCTAAGTGGCCTCGAGCTAGCTCGCCGTACAGCGAGCTAAGTGGCCTCGAGCTAGCTCGCCGTACGGTGAGCTATCTCGACCAGCCTAGCTCGCCGTACAGCGAGCTAAGTGGCCTCGAGCTAGCTCGCCGTACGGTGAGCTATCTCGACCAGCCTAGCTCGCCGTACGGCGAGCTAGGCACATCCTGTATAGCTCGCCGTACAGCGAGCTGAACCGGTCCGGTTCGGCTTGTCGTCCGTCGAGCTGATTATCCCGAGTCTCGATCTCCCACGTCCTCGATTCAAGGCATACGTTCTTCGGCACGATCATGTTCCAAACCACGATCGAAGTGTCTCCCGTTTCGTCTCGATTCGTCCTATCGTTCGAGTTTTACAATAAAAACCGAAAAGTCTAGTTTTCTCGAAAGAACTCAAGGAAATCGTATAAAACGGCAACGGTTAAACGAAACACCAAACATTGCCTAAACTATACGATTTAATCGAGATTTTTCGTGAGAAATCGTAAAACGCGTTTTTAATAAAACTTCGAATAAATCGTAGAAAACGGCAACGATTATCCGAAACATCGAACATTGCCAAAATTTACAATTAACTCGAGAAATTTACTTAAAAACAGCATCGTATCAGGAAACGATCTCGTCTAAAGTCGCAAACCGGTTTTATCGCTAAACGGCTCGAAAAGTCCTAAAACGCATAAAAGCCCACTCGCGACTTTAAACAAAGTTCAACCCAAAGATACGACGACGTTTTGACGATTTACTCGTAGAAAGAAGATAAATGTCAAATTTGAAGATAAATGTCAAGTTTGAAGATAAGTAGAAGATTTCCGCGGGAAAAAAAGAAGGATCGAAATAAATGGAAGATTCTCGATAAACACGAATCTGGGCAAAATGGAAGGAACAAACCGCCTAGGAAGGGAGTATATAAGCAAAAGACAGAGGATAGGAGCAGAGGACAAGTTTTATGAGCTTTCTCAACCAAACTTAGCATTAAGNAGATTTCCGCGGGAAAAAAAGAAGGATCGAAATAAATGGAAGATTCTCGATAAACACGAATCTGGGCAAAATGGAAGGAACAAACCGCCTAGGAAGGGAGTATATAAGCAAAAGACAGAGGATAGGAGCAGAGGACAAGTTTTATGAGCTTTCTCAACCAAACTTAGCATTAAGGCAACTTTCCGTTTTTGTTATCGAGCTGCGTCTCAACTATTGTTTAGTCTTAGATCGCTACGGTTAGGAATCTCGCCGACGGCTCACGCAGCTAAGGCTACTCTTGTTGTAACCGTTCTTACACAATTTCGGAATAGGATCCTTCTTGCTCTCAATCTCGTTTTCCTATACTTTTATTTCGTATTCATCGTTGTCTTGATCGTTCTTGTGCGGTTCCGCAGATAGCCGGGTTCTCTGGGAACTTAGGGTTTACTCAAAGTTCCCTTATTTACGTAATCTTGACAGTAGGTGAATTTCAGTTCCCACAACAGGTGGATCTATTCAAGCATGAAGTTTGTCACAAAAATCATAGATGAATAGATATAAAATAGATAAAAGAAATAAAGAAACCAAAGGAGTTCCACAAGGAATCTGAAGGAGTTCCTCCATTTTCTCCTAACCTAAGAGAAAAAATAGAATAAAGCTTAGATAATGTCTAGCTGTCAACAATGGCTTAGAAATAACATAAATAGGGTTTCTGGTCGTCAATAGGATTCTGGTAATTTGTGGTTGCTTCTGGGCTTCAGTTGGTCATAAAATCTGCCTGGCCTGCATTCTGGGATCTCCATCGATCGGTACAAAGGGTGCTGCATCAATCGATTTTCCTTTATCTTCTCAACAGATTCCTCTCGCGAGGCAGACTGACAACTCTTCAGTAAAACGGGAATAACTTCTGCTACATGATGTTGATTGACCTCAGACTGATGGTATTGAAAATATAACTAAAGGCTCTATCTTGTGTAAATAGATGAGCTCAATCTAACGGTGGGATTGTCTCTATCCATAGCTAAACCTCTGATGCATCTATGCAGTCCTGCACTCAAAAGGCTCCAAAAGACACCAAAATCACCATATTTCTCCAGAACGTACCTAAACCTGTAAATACTCTAAGGGAATGACTGGTTTCCCCGCAACCATCCGCAAACGTAGGTTTTTCTGTTGGTAGCGGTTATTGGCGTTTTGCAACAATCACCCAAACCGCTCTGAACCGCTTCAAACTGCTCTAAACCTCTTAACTGTAAAAACCGGTTCCAACTAGCGTTTGCGATTGCAGGAGGATTTTTTTTTTCTTTTCTTAAAAACAATATAAATACAAAATTAAAAGTATTCAATAAAATTTTTAGATTGGAATTATAAAAATACTAAAATATATCTACTATATTTTAATTAATATTATAAAAAATTTAGATAAAAATATTTTCAATAATTTTAAAATTTTAAAATTATAATTTTGTAAGTATAGTTTTTATATTTATTTTAATATTATGATTTTAAGTATTTTGATAATCATACAAAATGTAAATATTGTTAATTTATATTTTAACCGTTACTACATTTGGTAGTTAACCAGTCATAAATATCCCGCAAACGCACCAATTTTTAACCACAGTACCAGTCATACAAATATCTTAAAACCACATGAAACCACAACCACCCGCATCCGCAAACTCCTACAGTCATAACCGCAACCGCAACTGCTGCAATTGAACCAGTCATGCCCTAAGAAGACTCCAAAACATAATAATTTTATCTTAAAACACTTATATACCATGGCTGAAAGTGGATCAAATTCATGGTATATCGATAACATTTTTGGAAGCACGGCGTCTTAGAAGCACAACGTTTCTTAACCACAAATTTTTCTGTGAGACTTCGTATCAGCGGAATATTATTTCAGAGACATAATAAGTCAGAAGCAGGATGGAAAGTAAGCTCGACGGAAAGTAAGCAGGACATGAAGTAAGCTTGATGAGAAGTAAGCACGACGGGAAGTAAGCACAACAGGAAGTAAGCATGACGTGAAGTAAGCACGGCAGAAAGTAATCTCAACGAGAAGTAAGCAGGACGGGAAGTAATATGGACGGGAAGTAATATGGACGGGAAGCAAGCACGACAGAACAGAAGTACGACGGAAAAATCTGAAGTTGAGAAAAAATGTTAATTTTGGTACTCTTGAATATTGTTCGGGGAAGCCAGAGGCTCGAGAAATGTTACCGTCAAGGTTATAATAGAGTCGGGAGTTTATTAAAAATATTTAGAGCATCAGAACGGGAACGCAAAAATATTTGGGATTGATCGCAGATCAAAAATATGCCGGAACGGCCAAAATCAGGCGAAGAGGTGTTGCCATGCATGCGTCCGGAGCCATGCGGAGTGACACACCTGAAGCTGATTGGTTTTTGTCTTCTATAATTAGGAACCTCCACCCTTCCATTTCTACACATCCATACCTGTCCAAAGCACCTTGAAAACGTGAGAGAGAAAGCTAAAAAGAAAGCTAGAGTTTTCGATCTTTTTCGAACGTTTTAGAGAGATTTTGAGGTCAGATTCGTTACTGATTTCGAGTCAAAGCCTAGGGAAGTTTCTGTCCAACTGAAGGTCATTCAAGTAAAGATCTGGTAATCAAGTCAACGTGGCTATAGAAAGAGAAAGAAAGTAGCTGAGTTCTGAAGACCGATACTTCATCGAGAAGGCCAGTTCTGTCCAATTGATGATTTTTTTGTGATCGTGACGCAGAAGCTCCGTCCAGATCAGTCCGTCCAGGCCTGTCAGTTTCTTCATGATCAAGCCGAGTCAAGTCGTCCATATTGGGTATTGGCCAACTCCTCTCCGATCAACCAACTGCTTCTCGCCTAGAGCACTAAGAGTTGGTTTTGTTTGAATTCCGTTTGGAATTTAGGATAGTTTTTGATTGAGTTCCACTTGGAACTTAGGATATAAATCGAGTATTCATATAGAGTAGGGTACTCACGTTATTGCATGATTGAGTCCTTAGGGTTATTTATTAGAACCAGACTCAATTTAGCATGAGCTAAGCTGAGATTAAATAGAATTAAGACTGGGTTAATAACCAGACTATGACTAGGAATAGGATGCATCATGTTTTCTATTCTTGCGTGTTGATATGGTTGAGTGTAAGTTCCCGTTATCTTTGAAGATAGTTCCGTAGCAAGAGGCCGAACTATCTAGGTGACGGTTTGATTGAGTTGATTGATTGTTAGCTTAATTAAATGCTTGCTTGTTTAATTAATCTTGTGATTGAGGTTTTTCATCTCTTGGTAAGGGAGTGACTAACCGGTTGAGTTATTATTTGGTTATGATGTTGTTGCTTAGTTGATTATATGATAGTACTAAGGGTCTTAGGCCATATAGGCCGGACTACTGGTACTATTGTTTAGTGTTGTTTAGTCGATTGTGATGTTAGCTCAAATGTTTACCCTATGGAGAAAATTACTCTCTCAAATAAGAGATTTATTGCAGTACTTAGGGATCGAAATCCACAGGGAGTTATGGAACCTATTAAATCTAATCAATCGATAACCTAGGTGAATATAAATAGTAAAACACAGTAAACTAGTAAACAAGAAATATTCCAATTAATCAGGACAATTACTTAACAAGAATGCAATGAGGGTTTTAAAACTAAAATGGAAAGGTGTTAGACTTAGGGCTTTTATTCAGGCGTTGGGATTATAATCCTATAGGTGCTATCTAGTTGTTTGCATGGTATTAAAGAGAATTAAGTATCTTAACAACAAATTTACTAAACTCTCATTTAATATATAAGTCTATTGACTAGAAGGCCGTTGACCTAGACAACAGTGTCTGATCAATGACAGTGTTGATCGATTCATCATCGATCGGTTTCTGATGAGAATATCGATCGATGAGTCCATTCACGCGTTACACGCGAGTTAACAAAGACTCGCTATGGATCCCTAGATCAAACTCTCGCTGTATTTCTAGAAAATCCTAGCTTAATCAGGATGTGTTCAAAACTACTAGAATTATTTAAAGATATCTAAACAACCTAATAATCCTAGATTCAAGCTTCTAGTTAGCAAGTCTAGAACATGGGCAGTAAGAACATCATATTATTGAATACCACAACAAGAAGTCCTATAGTGGGGGCTAATCCCTCTAACCTATTTAAACCCTAATTCTAACAAGTGAACTACTCAAACATAGTTAAGCAATTCATAACACAAATAGATAAATAAAAATGCATAGTATGGATAGATAGATAAAAAACAATGGAGTTCCAATCACAGATCTCTCTGTTGATCTTCTTTCCCAAACTATAAATCCTTAAACCTTTTGCTGTGAAAAGAATACAAAAAAATCTATATGCCTCTAACACTTTGAAGAGTATATAAACTTAGGTTAAAACTCGTCAGAGGTAAAATCGTCATTTGGTGATGTTTGAGCTTCAAGTTGATTTGTCTCGCGAAGTGGTCTCTGCGCCTTGGACATTGATCAATCATGAAAGGTGCATGTCGATCGACGTGAGTCACTTCATGTTGACCTCGATCGTCGTGGTCGATTCTAAATCGAGTGATTCTCCAATTCTCTCTAAAATGCTCCAATAACATCACTTTCTTCCAAAATATTTCTGAACCTATAAATATGCTTAAAATCTTTAAAATATAATAAATAGTAGTAAAAACACCAATATACCATGACTAAAAACGGGTTAAAATCATGGTATATCAAACTCCCCCAGACTTACGTTTTTGCTTGTCCTCAAGCAAAACAAACAGGCATTTTCTCTGAAAAGAACAAGGACTCACAGATTTAAAAACTTTGTAATCATAACCTCTATAATATTGCAATCCACATCTAAGAAGTTCTAATTATAGAAGTTCTTTATGCCATATCTTAGCTTAGCAACCAAATTCATCTTGCGAACAACTTAGCAAATGCTATCTGACATTCCCCTCAACTAACCTCATTTCTTAACATAAAATAAAAGTGCAGGCTTTATCTTGGGAGTATCGATCACGGGATGCAAGGTATCTCAAACAAGTATCTGGATTTATAGGTAAAAGTTAGTTCTTATATTTTCTCTCTTCTAAGTTCTCTCTTGAGTTAAAATCTGCTTCTAAGGCATGATTATTGACCAAGACTGGACATGCTTCTATGTAACAAGCCTTAATGGTGTTTGCCACCAAGTCTTGATCACTTCTTTTTGACCTATATCCAAGAATTCATGTGAAGTGAGCCTTAATGGTTGTTGCCACCAAGTCCCATTCGAATTCTTTTGTTGAAATCATTATGAAGCAAGCCTTAATGGTCGTAGCTACCAAGTCCTGTTCTGATTCTTCCTAACAAAAAACCTAATAAACTTAGTACTATTTTGCGGATTTTTTTTAAGTAATATAAATCTACTTAACTATCTAGGGTCAAAAATAGAGAGAGAAAAGGTGATAAATCTATGCAAGGCTTTACCTTCCGGACTTGTTTGAAGAATCTGATCCCATGTATACCAAAACCCAAGACAAGCAATTGTGTCAGGTTTAGTGTTGGAGGTCGGTTTTTGTTCCTTCAAACAATCTAAGCAAGTGTGACTAGCTGATTGGTTGATCCACTTTAGCATCTTTAGTACTATCTGTAATCATAAAATCTAGAATGCTGCGAAAAAGTGGTTAGATAACAAGTATAAATCAGATACGATTATTTTCTCTTTTCCTGAGCTTAATAAAAATAGTTTTAAAAAAAAATCTTTATAAGACTCATTTAAAATAAAATATCAGTAAACCTCCCCCCAGACTTAATTACACCGTCCCAGTAAATCGGAGTTATTGCGAAAGAAAAGAAATCATAAGTACTCAATGTAACAAGGAAGAAAGATGAACCTGACTGGACTGAATAATCGATCGATGTGTATGCGAGTACATCGATCGTTGCAGGTGAACGACTCTCGATCGATATCGACTCCTGTTGTCGGTCGATGAGATGGTTATCTGTTTCTCCTTGGATCTTTTATATATATATATATATATATATATATATATATATATATATATATATATATATATATATATATATATATATATATATATATATATATATATATATATTATTTTTTTTTTGGAAAACTGTAAAAATGAAAAACGAAAAAGAATCAATAAATGGAAAGAAAAACAAATTACCTAATAGTGGGTTGCCTCCCACTCAGCGCTTTTTTATAGTCATTTAGCTTTGACTGTTGGCATTGGGTGAGCTATTGTGTGGAAAAAGAGCTACTTGTTGGAAAACAAGTATCCACAACTTCTCTGTTGATGTTGAACCAAGTAGCCTTGAAACTTCTTGTTGTTTCATCACTTCTGGCCCATCTTTCATCCATCTTTATGAATTTTTCTGCAATGTTTTGAAGTCTCTCCTGAAGACTATCAATTCTGATGCTGTGCCATTGAACCTTATCATAGACATGTCTGTCAGTTCTCCTGAGGTCTCCTTAATTAAATCAGATGTGACTTGCTCTTCCGGTAACAGCTTCTTTCCTTCTGGTATGGACTAAGTATCAATCCTGCGACAGTTGTAGTGTCAATCGATCCAAGTGGAATATTATCGATTGATGGAACCTTGTCCTTGTCGATCGATACTGCAGTTTCAGGTCGACATGCGAGTCTTTTCTGAATTGTCCTAACTTCTTTCTGCATCCAATCTGTTCCTGAATGTAATCCACTAATGATGTTGTTGAAGGGGAATAATATGTCATCACATCTCTTGTCAAGCCTATCCTTGGTGGTGTTCAGAACTTTGTACATCCTATCAATAATCTGGTCAACTTCTGCTCTGGTATAGAATTTCTGCTCTGGTAACTTCTTCACATCGATATGCCTCTGCATGTGTCGATCGATGATGAGGATGGTAGGTGGAAATCGAGTAGCATCTGAATGGTGGTGACCTCTTGTTGCAAAGCAGTCATCCGGCCATCCAAGGTGTGTAAGTACTGCATGAATGGTGACATGTAGTGATCGTGCTCATCTGTGCAGATCATCATTCGTTTCTCGATGTCCAAAAGCTTAGCATTGATTGATTTCATAGCATCTGTATCGATCGATTTGCTTTTCTCATGCTTCTCCTACATGATTTTATCCAAATCTTGCTGTAACAACTCAATCCATGCTTAACCAGTTGATGTTGTTGGTAGGAGTTGATGCATCGCGTCAATCCTGGTATCCAGATTTGTCTTGTGCCATGTAGCTAGTTGATCTATCGACAGCTCGTCCTTTTCTGGTTCGTTATTCGCGTCGATCGATGCATCCTTAGTGGCATCGATCGATGGCATACGCTGTGTCTTCAGACTAGCAAGTTCTGCTTCCATCTCTTTCATCCACATGGTCAATCCAGTGATGCCTCCTTGAAAAACCACATAGGTTGTATCCTGATTGTTGGTGAGCTTAACCATTTCTTCTTTCTGCCAATCACTCATGCAACCAATCATCCTGTTGATTTCATCTTTGGTTTAAAGCACTTGTTCCAAAACTGGTTCATAATTTTGGTTGAGGTCGATCGATACACGTCTAGTCCTGTCGATCGATGGATAAGTACCCTTGACGATCAACGGCGGCTAAACTGTGTCGGTTGATGGTTGCTGCATTACGCCTAGTTGTTGCTGAAAGAGATTTTCCGGTCCATTGGCCATCTGAAGGATTTCAGCTATGTCTACTTTGGAAACTTGTAGAATCCTTCCATCCAAGGCTCGTGCATTACCCTCTAGGTCCCTAATAACACCGAATTCATCTGGCTTTAGAAACTCATCAAGATAATATTATTTAGTTAAAGTAAAAGTTGGAGGGTAAGAATCGATCGATGTGCTAGCCGCAATGTCGATCGATGGCAGACGAGAGGTGGTGATCTTTGGCTGGTTGAATGTTGCACTTGTTGCTTTGCCATGGTGATCTCTGTACTTTGTGCCTCTCTTTCTCTCTGTCTCCCAAAGGTAGTAGGTGCTTGCATCTTGTCTGATTCTATGGTATGAGACGTCCTCTTGGTTGCAAGACCTCTTTTATACTTATCAGGTGCCCTAGGAAAAAAATGGAAAATTGCCAAATTTCCTAAAGTCGGTGGCGTTGTAATCGATCGATGTTGACGTGAGTGGGTCGATCGATTGCTGATGTCGATTTTCCTGATGTGGCTGAGTATCGATCGATTCTGGTACAACCGTGTCGATCGATGTCGTAGGCTTCGTCTTTCTGATGGGTTGTAGGAGTCTATCATCTGTAAGAATGGCATGGATTTCTCTATCATACTCCTCATCATAATCCTCATCATGCTCCTCTTTGTGATCATCAGAGTCTAATATGAGTGTTGTGTCAATTGCAAAGCTCTCATGGAAACCACTGTCTGCCCAATTGCCTATTGAGTAGTCATCCTGCTTGTTTCTGGTGGTCTGTAAGGAAAAATCGGGTTTGATTTCATGTGTGGACTGTCTGTCGATTGATGCGTCAAGTGTTGCATCGGTCGCCGGCTGGTTGAGGGAATCGATCGATGTTGTTGATTGAGTGTCGATCGATTTGGAATACTTGGTTTCATACTCGGCTCCACAATGGTCTGCGGCGATGAATCCAGTTTCTCCAGTCTCTAATAGGTTCAACTGTTGCTTAACGACACGAATAAGGTCATAAAAACATTTGGATTAATTAAAGTAAGACAAAACCTGTTAGTATTCATGTCACAAACTGATCCAACTGTGGCCATAAAAGCTCTTCTTAGTAGGAGTGAAGAATTCCAATTTAGCTTGATATCGAGGACATGAAAATCCACAAGAACTAGTGCATTACTAATCTGCACCTCCATGTCTCTGATTATATCTCCTGATTTCTTCTCAGAACAATCCACAAAGGTGAATGATTCCTTTGAAGGTTCTACCTTCAGACCCAGATGGTCTGCCATGACCTTTGGTAGGATGCTGACTGATGATCATGTGTCACATAAGGTGAATGATTACACGCGAGTTAACAAAGACTCATTATGGATCCCTAGATCAAACTCTCGTTGTATTCCTAGGAAATCCTAGCTTAATCAGGATGTGTTCAAGATTATTTGAATTATTTAAAGATATCTAAACAACCTAATAATCATAGATTCAGGTTTCTAGTTAGCAAGTCTAGAACATGAGCGTTAAGAACATCCTATTANAATGATTACACGCGAGTTAACAAAGACTCATTATGGATCCCTAGATCAAACTCTCGTTGTATTCCTAGGAAATCCTAGCTTAATCAGGATGTGTTCAAGATTATTTGAATTATTTAAAGATATCTAAACAACCTAATAATCATAGATTCAGGTTTCTAGTTAGCAAGTCTAGAACATGAGCGTTAAGAACATCCTATTAATGAATACCACAACAAGCAGTCCTATATTTGGGGCTAATTCCTCTAACTTATTTAAACCCTAATTCTAACAAGTGAACTACTCAGACATAGCTAAGCAATTCGTAAAATAATTAGATAAATAAAACTGCATAGTATAGATAGATAGATAGAAAACAATGAAGTTCCAATCACAAATCTCTCTGTTGATCTTCTCTCCCAAACTATAAATCCTAAAACCTTTTGCTGTGAAAAGAATACAAAAAACCTCTCTCTGCCTCTAACACTTTGACAGAGTATATAAACTTAGGTTAAAACTCGTTAGAGGTAAAATCGTCATTTGGTGATGTTTGGGCTTCAAGTTGACTTGTCTCGTGAATTGGTCTCTGCGCCTTGGACATCGATAGATCATGGAAGGTGCATGTCAATCGACGTGAGTCACTTCATGTCGACCTCGATCGTCGTGGTTGATTCCAAATCAAGTGATTCTCCAATTCTCTCGAAAATGCTCCAAAAACATCACTTTCTTCCAAAATACTTCTGTACCTATAAATATGCTTAAAAGATTCTATAATATAATAAATAGTAGTAAAAACACTGATATACGATGAATAAAAACGGGTCAAAATCATGGTATATCAGATAGTATGTAGTTAGATTCTGGAATCTATGTCTTTTGGCTAGGTTCTAGAATAAGATTATGTTTAGTTTGTTGAGTGTGTGTTGCCGAAAGCATGTGCAAAACCCGTCATTGCTAGGCATGTTTAGGGGTGATTAGTGTTTCCTCGGTCTCGTACCCAGCGAGTTCAAGGAAACCCCTTATTCGCTGGATCAGGAAGACTCAGAGGAACGAGGTCATGGCATATGGCTGAGTGATTATACGACGGTGTAATGTGGCAGTGACCCGATGGACAGTGAACTATCACGCGGTGACCCAATGGGCTGTGGGCCACGGTCAGTTGAAAGTTCCTTCTTCCGACCTTTGTGGTAGGGAGTTAGGATGTTGCCGATGTTGAGGAAGAATACGAAGTCACTAGGGCCCAGGTTAGAGTGTCTAGTTATAGTGTTGTGACGAGTTAAGGGTTACGGAACCCTAGAGTAAGTGTAACACGTTATGAGTAAGATTGAGTCATACTTAGTTAGAGTGTTATTATTCTGATTGGATCTTCGGGATTGATTGTTTTGCAGATTTCTAACACTGAGTTCTAATTCCGGGTTAGGTACTGGATTAGGCTTGGTGTCTCTATGGTTAGTGTACACCCCAAGTTGATTGTTATATTGTTTGAGGGATTGCTTATGAAAGGTGGTAGATATTGAAAGCTATCCGACATCATTTATTTTCCAATCATGTTCTTGCCTGATTGTTGGTCGACTAGTTAATGATACTTGTCTAATCTAAGTGTCTAACACTACATGAGTATTGAACTCAGACGTATATATGGTTAATTTGGGATGGATTGTGTAACCTTAGCTTTGATTGCATGCTTAGGCTAGATTGATTGTTATTTTGGCTTGTCTAAGTTAATTTTTGAGGTCAAAATCGGTCACGACGGAATCAATGGCTAGAAGTCTCGGAAAAGCGTACAAGAAACTATAGACTTTCTACGGAGATACGAAGTTACGGAAAATTCATATTAAAGTATGAAATAATCCAAAAAGACCTTTTTGTTTGTTGGGGTCAAAATCGGTTACGACGGAATCAATGACCAAAACTTTCCGCAAAGATGAAAATAGGTTTTAAAAATACGAAAAAGCGTCGAGAACAAATCTAAGGATTCTCCGAACATAGTATTTCCTTAAAACTAACAATCGTCATCTTGGAAGTCGTCGGGAAACCGAATAAAACAATCCGCAATTGTTTTATTAACTAACTTATCAAAAAACGGCTGTAACGTCCAAACTCCCGAGATATTAAAACTATTGTTAATATCGGAATCAACACCTACGGACACTTCTCCTTACGTTCTCCGCAAGGATCTCGGGTCGAGAAAACAAGAAAAGATCGGAATCGAGCTAAACGCACCTGTCCAACTCGCCAACGGGCGAGCTGACCACATACGTGACCAGCTCGCCCATTGGCGAGCTGAACACATCTGTCCAGCTCGCCAATGGGCGAGCTGACCACACATGTGACCAGCTCGCCCATTAGCGAGCTGAACACATCTGTTTAGCTCGCCAATGGGCAAGATGACCACACCTGTAACCAGCTCGCCAATGGGCGAGCTGACCACACATGTGACTAGCTTTCCCATTGGCGAGCTGAACACATCTGTCCAGCTCGCCAAGTGGGCGAGCTGACCACACCTGTGACCAGCTCGCCCATTAGCGAGCTGAACACATCTATCCAGCTCGCCAACAGGCAAGCTCAGTTCAACCATCTATGCCCCTCTACTCGATCGTACTCTGAACCGTGATCGGAACGTCTTTCGTTTCGTCTCAATCCGCCTTACCGTTGGTGTTTTACGATAAAAACCGTAAAAGGCGTGTTTTTAGTAAAACCTCGAGTTAATCGTATAAAACGGCAACAGTTAAACGAAACACCGAACATTGCCAAACTATACTATTAAGTCGAGATTTTTTTATTAAACCGCAAAAGATGCGTTTTCTCGTAAAACATCGAGTAAATCGTATAAACGGCAATGGTTAAACAAAATACCACACTGCCAAACTATGCGATTAACTCGAGATTTTTTTTTATAAAATATCACTAAAGACGCGTTTTCTCGTAAAACCTCGAGTAAATCATATAAAACGGCAATGGTTAAATGAAACACCGAACATTGCCAAACCATATGACTAATTCGAGATGTTTACTTAAAAACGGCATCGTATCAGGAAACGTTCTCGTCTAAAGTCGTAAAACGGCTAAATCGTAAAACGTCCCAAAAGGTCCTAAAACGCGATAAAGGCCCACTCGTGAATTTGAATAAGGTCCAGCCCAAAGATACAATGACGGTTTGCCTATTATCCGCAGAAGTGGATAAATGTCAAGATTGAAGATAGACAGAATTTTTCAGAAGAAAATTGGAAAGATCGAGCTGAATGGAAGATTTCCGATAATTGCGGATCAAGGCAGAAAAGGAAAGATCAAACCGCCAAAAGAAGGAGTATATAAGCAGAAGGTTGAGGACGGAAACAAGAGGAGATTCAGAACTCTCTTCACACAAACTTAGAGCATTTAGGCAATTTTCTGTTTTTGTTATCGAGTTGCGTCTCAACTAGGGTTTATTCTTAGGTTGCTAGATCTAGGAAACTCGCCGTGAGCTCTTGTATCCAAGGCTAACCTCATTGTACCGTTCTTACGCAAAATCGGAATTAGAAACCTCTTTGCTCTCTTTTCAATTCTCGTTTTCGTTATTATCTTTTGTCGCGTTTTGATTATTGCGTGTGCTTAAGCAGATAGCCGGGACCTCTGGGAAATTAGGGTTTTCCCTAAGTTCCTTTATTCACAGAAATCTACGGTGTGAATTTCATTTCCGACAGTTTGGCGTTAGAAGGAGGGGGGGGGGTTACGGAGCTATCTAACTCTTAGACCACATCACGCTCTGCCAATGACGATGATAGAAGAACAACCATCCGATGTCAACGTGAACGATGAAACTCAAACTCCCGCAGCAAACGTCACTACAGTTAACGCTACGGCCAACAATACGACGCTGCAGGAGGCACTCTCCGCCTATCAAAAAAGGACGGATGAACATGATAATCGGATCTCTCGCGAAACATGTCGAAACCTTAACCGTGAGAACCAAAGCTATCCGCCCCCGCGGAACTACGAAGATCCGCGGAAGAAGACTCGATTTTGCAACTCCTATGGATCATCCCATAACCGAGCAGGGTAATCAACCGGGGCAAACCTTCGAGAAAGATAACCCTGACGCAACACAAAAAGACTCGAAAAAATCTCCTTCTCGTGAACAGGAGATCGAGGACGATGGTATCTAAAAGGGTGAATCTAGAAACCAGCGACCAATCCAATCCTTTGGAGGAAGACGCTGACGTTCATCCGAGAAGGAGGAAAGATCGCAGCCCTCAGCCCGATTCTTCTCTCGAACACTCTCCCATCGAGGAAGAGGAAGACCTCTATTACATGGAGCATGCGAAAACTGCCGAAGAACAATCTCAAGTTACTCGCAGCAAACGCCAATAGGGTCGGAAAACTGCTGGCGACCCAACTGAGTTTCGCGATCTCCGTGATTATATCACAAAAACAGCCGCAGCGGTAAAAGCAGTGAAGTCTCGAATTCACCATGCCACTAGCGCCGCGCCCGAAATTGATCGACTGCTGTACGAATCTCGGGAAACGCCTTTAACGGCTCGTATCACCGAGATTAAGCTGCCCAATCCTGGAAAGCTCAAAGTGTCGACTGTAAGATTAATGAAGAACAAGTGTGTGTTTAGCTCAAGAACAAGAGAGAGAGGGTGAGTTTAATCCGTGAGAGTGAGAGAGAGAGAGTGTAGGAAGGATATTTTATTTCCTTGCTTAATCTGGTAGCTATACAACATGTATATAAAGCCTAAAGAGGACTAATGGAGACAAGAGGAATAAGTATAAACTAATGAGGTCTGAACCAGAGAAAGGGAAAGCTCCTAAACGGCTCCCTTCTTGTAGCAACATGTGACTTATATTGTATTTAATCCTCCACGGCTAGAGGGAGCTTGCCTTGTTGATGTCTATGAGTCCGAGCCTTGGATAAGTGGACTCACACACCTTAGTACTTGCTGCCTTAGTGAAGATGTCATCTAACTGGTCTTCACTTCTTGTGTAGCATGGCAAGATACCTCCTTGAATCACCATCTGTCTCACCTTGTGGCAATCTACTTCAATATGCTTAGTTCTCTCATGGAACACTGAGTTGGATGCAATATGTATTGCTGCTTGATTGTCACAATGCATTGTGATTGGAACAGTGATCTCAATGCCTAAGTCTTTGAGTAGCCCTTTGATCCACACCAATTCNTGTCTCACCTTGTGGCAATCTACTTCAATATGCTTAGTTCTCTCATGGAACACTGAGTTGGATGCAATATGTATTGCTGCTTGATTGTCACAATGCATTGTGATTGGAACAGTGATCTCAATGCCTAAGTCTTTGAGTAGCCCTTTGATCCACACCAATTCGTTGGTTAGCTTCCTCATGGCTCTATATTCTGCCTCAGCACTTGAACATGAGACAACCTTCTGTTTCTTGCTCTTCCATGTGACTAGATTGCCTCCAATGAAGGTACAATAACCAGTAGTAGACTTCCTATCATTCCTATCTCCAGCCCAATCCGCATCATAGTACCCAACCACTTTAGTGTTGCCATTGCATCCCATCCATACACCTTGACCCGAAGCTCCACTTAGGTATCTCAGTATCTTTTCTACCAATTTCCAGTGGTGAATCTTGGGAACTTGCATATGCTGGCTCACCTGGTTAACAGCAAAGCACACGTCTGGTCTTGTTATGGTCAGATAGATCAGCTTCCCTACTAGCCTTCTATACTGCTTTGGATCTTCATAAGGAGTGGCATCATACTCCCCCTCACGCAAGATCTTGTATCCATCTTCTAGTGGTGTCTTAGCTGGTTTCTCTCCAAGCATTCCTGCACCATTTAAGAGATCAAGTGTGTACTTCCTTTGGGACAAGAAGAGCCCCTCTTTAGATCGGCATACTTCAATCCCAAGGAAGTACTTTAGCTCACCAAAGTCCTTAATATCAAACACAGATTTTAAATAGGCCTTAGTGGCTTGTATACCTACTTTGTCACTCCCTGAGATGATGATATCATCAACATACACAAGGAGGACTACTATACCTTGTTGGCTAGTGAGAGTGAACAATGTATGATCTGCCTCAGACCGGTTGAATCCTCTCCCATTCAAGGTTGTGCTTAGCTTGTGATACCAAGCTCTTGGTGATTGCTTTAGGCCATAGATAGCCTTCTTACGTCTCCACACATTGCCTGGTTTCACCTTGTCTTCCATTCCCGGAGGAGGTCACATATAGACTTCATCTTCTAGTTCTCCTTGAAGAAATGCATTCTTCACATCCATTTGCCACAAATCCCACTCTAAGTTTACTGCAAGTGAGAGCATGATCCTGATGGTGTGAAGCTTTGCAACTGGTGCAAATGTGTCTAAATAATCCTCTCCATATGTTTGAGTGAATCCTCTAGCCACCAGCCTTGTCTTCTTTCTTTCTGGTTTCCCATTAGCAAGATACTTGATAGTATAGAGGAGTCGGCTTGTTACAGCTTTCTTTCCTTTGGGAAGTGGAGTCTCATACC
>CAKOAT010568487.1:0-22061 GCA_932364175.1 Eruca vesicaria subsp. sativa
GATCTGATCCATTAAACTCCAAGTAGTGGCTTCTAGCTGTTGGAAACTTATCAGACCATTGACTATTAACCACTGTTCTATCCAGTCTGCAGAAAACTAGGTGGGTACGTCTCTTCCCCCTCCACGAGAGAGGGTTGCCTGAATGTTTAAGATCAAAGAGGTCG
The DNA here is from genome assembly GCA_932364175.1 of Eruca vesicaria subsp. sativa. Classification (NCBI taxonomy): domain Eukaryota; kingdom Viridiplantae; phylum Streptophyta; class Magnoliopsida; order Brassicales; family Brassicaceae; genus Eruca; species Eruca vesicaria. The sequence goes on from CAKOAT010568487.1 coordinate 165, forward strand.
CAGTGTGACAACAGATTGCGGAAAGCCGCAAAGGTCATAATGAATACTCTTAAAATGTTAATTCTTCTATTTAAGTGACACCACTGCTTGTTGTCTTATACTACGGTTTAGTTGGCTACACAAAATTTCTACCTAGTTCAACTAGAATATACGAGGAAGTGAAAAATGTCTTGGTAACACCAAATCGATTCATGGTTCCTGTTCGAGTCACTGTTCGAACAAAACTAATATTATATATTGCAGTTCAAGAGTAATGATTGTTTGCAAAACAAATACTATGGTAAAGGAGTTCTTTGATGAAAACATTAGAAGCGTGCTGGACAGTTTGGTAATGCTGAAAGATGGAACTTGATCTTTACGAATTGTGTTAAGAATTGATCGATGTTAAACTAAAGTTTGTGTTATTATTAAATAAGTCGGGTTGAGTGAAGTTTGTAGATTTGCTTCATGGGTTTCTAATATAGTTTCTGGACTTGATCGACGTGTTCCGATTAAAATCAAATATGCTTTAATTGGGTTCTCTATTTCAGCTGCAAAACATTTGTTTAATCTATATTAATAACCCTGATATGTTTTATGTCGACCCACTCCACGCAAGTTTATAACCTTCTTTTAGTATAAGTTATCTATCCATCCAGACTGCATATATTTTTAGCAAACAAAGACTCTGAATATATGATATATTGAAAGAACTCGAGACAATAATTTGCGGATTATGCGACGGATCTCATTTAACTTCCCGACCACTACTTTTGGACATTAATTTTTAGATAATGTATAAACGCCAAAGGGAATGGTGATTATGACATTATTATTTCTATATAATATACTAAAAATCAAAACTCGAAATATGACATATTCTTCAACTAAAATTAAAGAAGGTAGTGGGTTTTCTTTACATTCTTAATCATTTTTATAGTTGAAATAAATGATTTCCATAATCATAGAATACAAACGATCGAAAGTGGAACCCGTATCACGAATCTGCCTTTGTTTTATTCGTTGGCTATTAAAATAAAGGGAGGATTAACGATACTATTGCTTGTTCCTTTAGATTCTGGACTTTCCTCGTCGTTGGTTTCATAACTTTTTTTTTATTTCTTTTTAAAAAACTTATTTTCTATCACTTCTTGTTGTATTTAGCTACTGTTTACTTCTAGCCTATATTTACTCTCAGACAAAAATTTACAACATAAAGACATATATAATGAGAACCCAACCAGTCTCTTAAAAATGAAAAACATATTCATATTTAATTATTAACTAGTAAACCATCGACATGTGGCATTAATGGAAAATCATCTCTTTTTTTAAGAGTATATATTTTTTGGGGGGGGGGGGAAGGGAGGTGGGTGGGTAATTCATATATAAAATTTCTTATAACAATTACCTTAATCAATGTAGAACAATTTAAATAAAAGTATTATATGTGAGAGTTTGTACAATGTTTAATTTTATCATATTATACGAACAAATATAATTTTAGCTTTTATTTTTTCATATCAACACACGAGTTTCTCTTCTAATTTATGAATTTTATGTTGTCAAATAAATATTGAGCCAACTTCACATATATATATATATATATATATATATATATATATATATTTAAATATATATATATATATAAGTATATAAGTAAATTACATTTATAAATTAAACTTCTTGTTGTGGTATCATTTGTTTAGGTTTTCTTTTGTTTGCTAGTGTACTTTCTTAATTTGTTAGCAAAGCATTGATGTGAAAGTGTTAGTTTAGTCAACACATCGTAGCTCAACTGGTTTATCATTAATAAATTTATACATTTTTAACAATCTCTTTGTTGATTCAAGGCATAACACACCGAAGCATAATAACAAAAGAAATACTTTGGTGTACAAAAAGAAACAATCTAAGTTACATTCCATCTACGATAGGGGTACAAAGCATAAACCCCAACAAGGGTCTATTTCAACTGATTAAATTCTCTAATTCACCTTGTCTTGCTTTTTGGTCAACCACCTTTGTTAGTTTTATCAAGTTGAACCTTTCTTAATATTCCTATTGCAACCTGCAAAAGATTCCATAAGAGTTCCCTAGTCATTTATATTAATATGTTTATCATTTTTGTGGTAACTATTTTTGTAAACAAAGGATTTTGACTATTAAAAAAACATATAGCTATCACGCATGGTACTTGATTTATATGTTTATGAATTTTTTTTAACTAGCCATATATATGCATATTTTATAATCTGAAGACAAAAACACAACAGCACTAATTAACGCAAATGCAAGTTGATAGATTTTAAATATAAAACTTAACAAATCCATCAAAATAAGATATTAACAAAGTTCTAAAAAAAAAAAAATTCCATCAAATAACTAGTGAATCGCACTAATTCTTAAAGAATCAGGTGGGCCTAGTATTTGTCTTTTCTCCACTTCACAATTCCCATTAATAATCCCGAAAAGGCATTACGTAATAATTTCATTTTGCGCACTATTATTTAATAACAATAGTAATATCTCATTGTGTTACAAATTTTCCAAGACAAATTGATTTTATAATAATCAAGGAACAAAGAGAAATATCATTTGATTGGTGCATTCCCACCACGAGTGTGCTGAACGTGTCGCAAAACACAGCCGTCAGACTTGACAAAGCACAATGCTTACATGAGCTAATTAATAATTGTGGTAACACTGTCGACTAAATAGTTTTTTTTAGCAATGAATTTAATCAACTTTTACACGTTTGATTGCGACCTAAATAATTGCTGTAACTTTTTATTTCAATCACTCTTTAAGTAAAAAGAAAATCTTAATCTACTTGAATTGTCTGTACTTACAAATTAATAGCATAATTCCGAATGAATAAAATCACAACGAATATAAAATAAAAATCTAGAAGAATAATAATATTTTTTAAAATCTCGAGGATACAGTTGTATTGTGAAGCAGAGAATCGGTTCCAATATATTATCCGAAAATGTTAAATATTTATTTTAAAATCTATAACTTATTTTGTTCGATTCTGCGATATTATGGAATCACACTCTGCCGATTTGACCTTTCGTCCATCTCTTTCCCTATCCAACCCCCAAACACGAAGAAGAAGAAGCGAACTCCCAGACGAAAACTTTCCCGGGAAAACTCCAGAAAACGGTTACAAAAAATGTGCGAGCCCGATGATAACACCGCCAGAAACGGCGTCACGCCTCCGTCATCAAGGTCAAGGGAGCTTCTGATGGATGTCGACGACTTAGATCTCGACGGTTCGTGGCCTCTCGATCAGATCCCTTACTTATCCTCATCGAACCGCATGATATCTCCGATTTTCGTCTCCTCGTCCTCCGAGCAGCCTTGCTCTCCTCTCTGGGCGTTCTCCGACGGTGGAGGAAACGGTAATCACGGTGGGGATGATGAGAAGATCGGTTCCGCGTCTGGTGTTCCTTCTTTCCGTATCGCTGATTATCCTCTCTTCTTACCTTGTTAGTATACTCTCGCTGAACTTTGTTTTCGTTCTTTCCCGATATAGAATATGTAGTTTCTATTTTAAGCTTGTTGAACTTCCGATCGTGGAATTTGAATTTATAGTTACTGTTTAGGGATTGAACAGAGATTTTAGTTAATTGATTTGATTGATTTGATTTGATTTAGTGTTTGACTTTGGTCTGTGGTGAATTTTTTTAGTATCTATTTGAATTTTTTGCAGATTCTTCTTCACAATCAGTGCCTGAGAACAACAACACGGAGAAGCATAGCAGTTTCCAGTTTCCTTCTCCGTTGATGAGCCTAGTCCCGCCGGAGAACGCAGACAACTACTGTGTGATCAAAGAGAGGATGACTCAGGCGCTGCGTTACTTCAAAGAATCAACCGAACAACACGTTTTGGCTCAGGTCTGGGCTCCTGTGAGAAAGAATGGTCGTGATTTGCTGACGACTTTGGGTCAACCTTTTGTTCTTAATCCTAACGGTAACGGCCTTAATCAATACAGGATGATCTCTCTCACGTATATGTTTTCTGTGGATAGTGAAAGTGACATTGAGCTCGGGCTCCCGGGTCGGGTTTTCCGTCAGAAACTGCCTGAGTGGACGCCGAATGTTCAGTACTATTCCAGTAAAGAATTCTCGCGGCTTGACCATGCTTTGCACTATAACGTGCGTGGTACGCTGGCCTTGCCGGTTTTTAATCCCTCTGGTGAGTCCTGCATAGGGGTTGTGGAACTTATTATGACCTCGGAGAAGATTCACTATGCACCCGAAGTGGATAGAGTTTGCAAAGCCCTTGAGGTTTGGTTCTCTTTCCTTACTTCTGCACATAAATCAGCCTTGCTCTGTTTGTTATTTTATCTGAATTGATTTAGAGAACTTTGTGTGAATGGACTTGAGTTTTAAGTTGCAATTCTTTACTTGTGAGTTATGTGTATAAAAGTTTTTTTTTTGTCTTCTGGTCCCCCATTTTGAAGCTCTTCTCCTCCAAAGCACAGTTTGTTCATTGATAATAACGACAAATGTATATTAGTTCCTTGCTGTATCTATTTAGTTCTAGCTTCTTCAATATCTGCTGTTATGATGTATCCAGATAGTTCTCTGTTTTTTTGGTTTGCTGCAGCTTTTAATCAATGTTATGTACAGAGTGATATATTCCTAATTCCTCATTAATGATAAAAAGATTTGTTCATTTTGGCAGGCTGTTAATCTGAAAAGCTCAGAAATACTTGATCACCAAACCACTCAGGTTAGCTACAAGTATCATTTTGTGATTTGATGAGAACCATTTAGGAACTTGTTCTCACTGTTTTTACTTAACTTTGTATTCGCAGATATGCAATGAGAGTCGCCAAAACGCACTTGCGGAGATTCTAGAAGTACTAACAGTTGTATGCGAGACCCATAACTTACCTCTGGCTCAAACTTGGGTTCCATGCCAGCACGGGAGTGTTCTCGCCAATGGTGGCGGTCTAAAGAAAAACTGCACCAGCTTTGACGGTAGTTGCATGGGCCAAGTCTGCATGTCCACAACCGACATGGCCTGCTATGTCGTGGATGCTCATGTCTGGGGCTTTAGAGATGCCTGTCTTGAACACCATCTCCAGAAAGGACAGGGAGTCGCTGGACGAGCTTTTCTCAACGGTGGCTCGTGTTTCTGCAGAGACATCACCAAGTTCTGCAAAACGCAGTACCCGCTGGTCCACTACGCGCTCATGTTTAAGTTAACCACTTGTTTCGCAATCTCTCTCCAGAGCTCTTACACAGGCGACGACAGTTACATTCTTGAGTTCTTTCTTCCTTCGAGTATAACAGACAACCAAGAGCAAGATTCGCTGCTGAGTTCTCTTTTGGTGACAATGAAAGAACATTTTCAGAGTCTGAGGGTTGCATCTGGGGTTGACTTTGGTGAAGATGACGACAAATTGTCTTTTGAGATCATCCAAGCATTACCGGACAAGAAAATCCATTCAGAAATAGAATCCATTCGAGTTCCTTTTTCTGGTTTCAAGTCAAACGCGACAGAGAAGCTGTTAATTCCTCAGCCTGCCGTTCAGTCGTCTGATCCAGCGAACGGCAAAACCAACGGGACCCCTGTTAATGGTGTGGTTAAGGAGAAGAAGAAAACAGAGAAAAAGCGTGGGAAGACTGAGAAAACGATCAGCCTTGATGTGCTTCAGCAGTATTTCACAGGAAGTCTCAAAGACGCTGCAAAGAGCCTAGGAGGTAACTAATATGTACATTTTCATGTTGTGGTTAGTTACTACCTATAAATCTTTTAATCTGAACTCTATTGTTGTTCTCAGTTTGCCCGACGACAATGAAGAGAATTTGCAGACAACACGGAATCTCGCGGTGGCCATCGAGAAAGATCAAGAAAGTGAACCGCTCAATTACAAAGCTGAAACGAGTCATCGAATCTGTTCAATGTACTGATGGAGGCATCGACCTGACTTCCATGGCCGTTAGTTCCATCCCTTGGACACACGGTCAAACAGCAGCACAGCCACTAAACTCACCCAACGGTTCCAAACCGCCCGAGCTACCAACCACCAACAATTCACCTAACCACTGGTCAAGTGAACACAGTCCTCCCGGGCCAAACGGTTCGCCTGAGTTACCAAGCAATGGTCATAAGCGGTCACGGACGGCGGATGAGAGCGCTGGGACCCCAACCTCTCACGGTTCATGTGATGGTAATGGTAACCAATTAGATGAAACAAAAGTCCCAAACCAAGAGCCGGTGTTCACGGTGGGTGCACCACAGGGGCTATTCTTTCCACCTTATTCTAGAGATCATGACGTATCCGCAGCATCATTCTCAATGCCGAACAGGCTTCTTGGTACTATAGACCATTTCCGAGGAATGCCCATTGAAGACGCTGGAAGCTCCAAAGATCTGAGAAATCTCTGCTGCACTACAGCATTCGATGACAAGTTTCCGGACTCAAACTGGATGAACAATGATAATAACAGCAACAACAACATGTACGTTCCTCCAAAAGAAGAGGCAGTGGCAAATATTACAGGCGAACCACCATCAGGCTCAGAAACAAGAACGGTAACCATCAAAGCAAGTTACAAAGAAGACATAATACGGTTCAGGATATCATCTGGTTCAGGTCTAATGGAATTGAAGGAAGAAGTGGCGAAGAGGCTGAGACTTGATGCTGGAACGTTTGATATCAAGTATCTTGACGACGACAATGAATGGGTGTTGATAGCTTGTGATGCTGATCTTCAAGAATGTCTCGAGATCCCTAGATCCTCCCGTACTAATATAGTACGGCTCCTAGTTCATGATGTTACAGCGAACCTCGGGAGCTCTTGCGAGAGTACAGGAGAATTGTGACCCGAGTACGAGGTAAAGGTAAATTCTTTACGACTTTTGTAAATAGTGTACCTTGTTTTTAAACTGTCTAGAGGTTGTTTGTTATTGTTTTTTCTATTGTTTGTGGGGTTTATTTTGGGGACCAAGCAAGAATGTGTATGTGGGGGAACAAAGTGTAAGAAAAAACATTTGTTTGTAACTGTAAGTGGGAGAGTGAGGTGTTAGAAGTCAATTGTAGTTGAAAACTAACTCCAAACATGTGTTTTGGTATTTTAATTTTGAACTGTAAACAAGAATCACAGAAGAAGTCTAAAAAGAAAGGGGAAAACGAATTCTTGCATGTGTTAAGGTCTCTACTTTAAGATTCAAAATCTTAGTCAGTTGGTTAAAACTCTCAACCACAATTAAACTCCAATGATACATCATTTTGCAAGATGCAGGTCATGAATAAATATGTTTATAAAAGGGGAAAATTAAAAAAAGTTATAAAAAAATTGCGCATCCAGGGAATCGAACCCTGGTCAGTACCGTGGGAGGGTACTATGATACCACTACACCAGATGCGCTTGTCTGACTATTATTAGTAGCGTATATATCTCTACTTTACGAATGCTCTTACTCGTCAAATGACTTTAGCATTTGAGATCGTCAAAAATCATCAAACGGACAAACCCCAACCAAATCTCTTCTCCTCTCTATCGAATTCCCAATCACACCACCGATCGTCTTCGTCTTCTAACACCCTAACCGGATCTGGAGGCAATGGACAGCGTAAGCACCAACGTTAGCACGACAACAACTTCCATGGAGAAGATCGATCAGGCAGCGAGCTGGGTCAGCGCCACGATCATCTCCGCTTTCTTCGCCTCCCTCGAGCGTTGCTCCTGCGTCAATCTCTCAACCTCCCATGACGATGAAGAAGAATACGACGAGGAATCTCACAACCGTCCCCTTGCTCTCTCCGCCGCTCCTCATTCCAACGACACCGTTTAAGCTCCATGATTAGTAATTAAAATCATTTCGTGTGTTTTTTTTTATTTTGCGTCCTCTAATGATCGATAAGCATGCATTGTGTTGTGTGTAATGGTAATGGAAATTTCAGACTCTTTTGAATTTGTTTTTCTTTTGTTGTGATTCTCAGATGCTCTTTATCTATTTGTGTTGATGATCTTACATGAGTTTTAAATTAATAAACATATGTTTGATGTTTTGAATTTAACATATGCAGTCAAGTTCATTTGTCTGAAGTTTACTTTGTTGATCAGCCTCTTGATTTGCGTTTTTCATTTTCGATATTTTTTTTTTGTAACTCTGTTCAAGACTTGAAGTGTTTTTAAAACAAATACATGTGTTGTGTCACGTTCCTTTTGTATAGACTTGTTTGCGTGACACAAGGACCATCAGGTTGTTATTCGTTTTACTGTTGCAAGATTGATTGTGCGACCGATTACTGAAAAAAATTAACGACTATTATTTTTTCTGCAAGGTTTCAAATCGCATGAAACGAACAATATTTGATCGCAAGTCGTATATCACAAGTCGCAGAACATGCAACAACGAAACGAGTAACATTTTGGTTGTAGGTGGATGCGACATGCAAACAAACAAGGCTAATTAGTAGTTCCAAATTAACGAAACGTAATTTAAAGAAACTCTATTTATTTATAGTGGCTCTGCCTAGCTGACTAGATCGTGGAATTCAATGCGGTCACGGAGTAAATGTCGTGCTTAATTTGAGTTACCCAAGATTTTGTTTGCTTTAGCTCGATTCAAAGGATTCTTCCCATATAGTGACAATATTGTTTAAACGTCGTTGTCATGAAAAAACAAATCTATTATATGACCATCCATGTGAGTCATTCTCACTAGGTATCCAGTCATTCAAAGCTAAGTTATGGAAAGATCAATGTTTAATTTTGTTCTTTGAGTTTCTTTGAATATAGATTCTTGAAATGGATCTCCGATGTCTACACCAATTGATGAAGATTAACAATGACTCTACAAGTGCTACAACTCCATTGGATCTTGCATCCATGTGTTGGGTGCGTATCATTTCGATTTAGTGTTTAGCGAATTATTTTAAGATGTTACATCATTTGTTTATATCATGAGAAGTTTTAATCGTGTCCGGGTTTAGCATGCTTCCTCTAATCTAGAAAAAAAGTAACCTCCCATGATGATGTGTATGCTTTCTCTATAAGCTAAAATCTTTAATAATTTAGACCAACAATAACTTCCTAGGTGCCCCGTGATTACTTCTTACTTTATTAAAAGACGTATTTTCAGAAATTTCGGTTTTCTGATAGGTTCGTATTGAATTTGCTAATAGGTCTACAGGTTCGTTTTTAGCATATTGTTAGAAAGATTCCAAACCAAACAAATTTAATCGTTATACATCCTGACACAACCAATCAAAATCACCCGTCTGACTCAGCCAGACGAGTTTAGTGGTATATATAATTTCCAAAACAAGCTCCTCTTTCCTTTTTCGTATCCGTTCTTCTTAAAAAAAAACCTAGTCAAAAGTTACCTTTGGTAATGAATCCACACAAACATAACCATAGTCCAATCTCTACACTTTCCCCCTCATCTCCTTATAAATTCCTCCTCTCTTTTCATCTCCTTGCTACCCCAATAAACCTTAAACGACAACGTTTCACTTCTCTGTTGCTGATCTTCTTGTTCCTCTGTTTGTCTACTTCTATGGCAGATTCAGACACGGGTCCTGTTGTTCAAACCACCCCACTCGTCACCTTCCTCCAGCGCGTGCAACTCACGGCAATCAGATCATACTCAAAGAAACTTGACCCGAAATTCTACATTGACCTATCTCTCAAGGTCCCTCACGATCTCTCCTCCGCAGAATCTGCCTTCAAGGACCTCACGAGCGGGTCACGTGACATGTCGGTGCCAGTGGAGAAGCTTGAGAAGTTCGTCCACGAGTACTTCCACGATGCAGGGGTGGATCTTGTGCACCACGAGCCAGAAGACTTCATCTCAGATCCCACCGAGTTTCTCCTCAACGTGGAGAACGAAAAAGTCAGAGCATGGGCGCGTGAGGTACACGGCCTGTGGAGAACCCTGAGCTGCAGAGTCTCTGACTCAGTCATAAAATCACCTGACCGGCACACGCTTCTTCCGTTACCGGAACCGGTTATCGTTCCCGGTTCGAGATTCAGAGAAGTCTATTACTGGGATTCTTACTGGGTCATCAAGTCAGTCTTCATCAACTTTTTCAAACTATTGTTTTTTCTTTCTATAATTAATTATTTTTATATTTCCGTGTTGACTACGGAACACGAGCTCACGTGTCGATGTCGTGTGTTTGTGTGCTTTTTGCACGTGTAGAGGACTTTTGACGAGTAAAATGTTCACTACGGCCAAAGGTTTAGTCACGAATCTGATGTCACTTGTGGAGACTTATGGTTACGCTTTGAACGGTGCTAGAGCTTATTATACTAACCGAAGGTAAAACAAAATCAAGATTCTTCGTGAAGTGTAATGTAACAGAAAGTTAAATGTTTTTTTTTTTATATTTGTTACAAGCCAACCACCTCTATTGAGCTCAATGGTCTATGAGATTTATAAAGTAACCAAAGATGAAGAACTTGTGAGGAAAGCTATTCCTGTGCTTCTCAAAGAGTATGAGTTCTGGAACTCAGGTTAGTTTCTTAGTTAAGTTATGTAATGATTTGATGTTTTAAATATTAGATGTAATCATGTGAGGTTCGTTATGTTATGTTATTGTTTTTAGGAAAGCATAAGGTGATTATTCGAGACGCTAGTGGCAATGCTCACATTTTAAGCCGCTATTACGCCATGTGGAACATGCCTAGACCTGAATCCTCTGTTTTCGTATGTTTCTTGTCTCATTACCGCAAAGTAAACTATGTAATATATATTGACTCTCTTTTATCTAATCGCTGTGTGTGCCACAGGATCAAAAATCAGCTTCGGGGTTTTCGACTACGTTAGAGAAACAACGGTTCCATCGAGATATAGCTACGGCTGCTGAATCAGGATGTGACTTCAGCACGCGGTGGATGAGGTTAAATTAATCATCAAAACTGTGACTAGACTCGTTTATATTAATGTCACTCTTTAATCAATCTCAATAATGTTATGTGCAGACATCCTCCTAATTTCACAACGATGGCTACAACATCAGTTGTTCCTGTTGATCTAAATGTCTTTCTTCTCAAGGTTTTGTTTACTTTCTTTATCAAGTTATGGTTCAAGATTGTACATGAATATGCTTGAGCCTTGAAATAATTTTCTTTGTACCGTAGATGGAACTTGATATAGCGTTCATGATGGAGATCACTGGGGACAAAAACGGTTCAGAGCGTTTTGTTAAAGCGTCAGAAGCGAGAAAGAAAGCGTTTGAGACCGTGTTTTGGAACGAAAAAGCAGGGCAGTGGCTAGACTATTGGCTTTCCTCCAGTGGTGATGTAAGTTAAGAGAATCTTTATTAGTTACATTGTCGGATCTCTGATGGTATTCAAAACATTGAGAACACGTTTGTGTCTTCAGGAGCCTGAGGCATGGATAGCTGCGAACCAGAACAACAATGTTTTTGCATCTAACTTTGCTCCAATCTGGCTTAGTACCTTCCATTCAGGTAAACTATGTCTACATGTTGTTATATGCACACATGATTTTGTATATGAACGTTTAATCTTGTAACATGTAGATGAAAATCTTGTCAAGAAAGTTGTCAAGGCTCTTGAAAACTCAGGACTCATTGCTCCAGCTGGAATCCTAACCTCTTTGACAAACTCGGGACAACAATGGTAAATGAAATTACTTGTGGTTCAAGTTCCACTTTGAAACTTTAAATTTACTGATGAAGCATTTTTAATGTTGAGATTTTCTTGCAAATGTATAATAGGGATGCTCCTAATGGATGGGCACCACAACAAGAAATGATTGTTACAGGACTCGCGAGATCGGGTCTAAAGGAAGCTAAACAGATGGCAGAGGATATTGCAAGGAGATGGATAAGAAGCAGCTATTGTGCTTACAAGACAAGTGGGACTATTCATGAGAAGCTCAATGTTTCAGAGTTTGGTGCATATGGTGGTGGAGGAGAATATAAGCCACAGGTATAACAATTTTTATCTTGAGCTATCTTCTTCAACTTTTTTGTATTAGTGCTATTAGGAGGGTCTAAAATGCACAAACAGGTATATCAGGGCTTAAATTAAATTGTGGGTGATGTTTGAGGGCATGATTTTCTGAACTTTGTTGATTTTTATCTTGCAGACGGGGTTTGGATGGTCAAATGGAGTTATATTAGCATTCTTGGAGGAATATGGATGGCCCTCTGACCTGAGCATTGAACCGTAGATTTACCACTTGTGTATTAAACATGAAATAAAGGAATTACTTCGTATATTTAAATTTTATTAGAACTTTATGATAGTGGTAATTAAATCGTAGTTTTAGTTTTGGTGTATCTGTTTGGGGTTTTCAGTCAGAATGTTTAGAGTTCCAGAGATCGATAGAATCATCACACATTCATACCAACTTATGATCGGTTTCACTCTAGTTCATCTTTATTTTCCAATAAAAAGAATTAGGCAAACGATAAAATGAATTGCCCGGAGAGGCTATGACATTTTGTACAATATAACCAAAAAAACCCAACGATTCTTCATAAAATCATCCCACATTTGGTTCACGCCATACAACCTTTTTTTTTGTGCAAACTAAAATTTATGAGTGTTAAAACAAAGAAACCAAGTTTGACAACGGTTTACGTTGTTCAACCTATTAGAACCACTCAATATATATAGAAAATACAATAGTTGTATATTAAACTAAAGTCTTATTCCAGGAAACTTTTAAAAACTCAGTGAAGCATTGACATTGTTGGTCGAATACTGCATGGGAAAAAGAACATAATAGTATAAATCTATGAAAGATCAGTAGTGATCCAAAAATACCATGACATTTCATTGCTGCAACGTCCAATGCCTGCCCAGCTATAGGCCAATAGCCTATACCCATGTCCACATACTAAGTCGAGAGCACACTAAAGCAATTCACATTAAAATTTATGATCATAAACCTAAGGAATCTAACACTTAATTTGGTGTTATATGAGTTGCTGGATTGAAATGGTGAGTGGAGGCTAAATTATTCATAGATGCTAATTAAGTAATTGATTAATGGCTATTGCGTATCAAAAAAGTAAATGATTAGTCAAATATAGTTGGCAAACAAACATATACTTAGTATATGATTTTCCCTTAATCAGCAGTTATTTAATCTAAGCTGGAAAAGGTTTATATAAGTTGGAAAAAGTTGATCATAATCAGAATCTCGGTACTGATGAATCAGATGTACCCGACGAATCCTAATAGAAAATTTGAGATAATGGGTCGGTCATTTTATAAAAGGGGATTATTTAGACTACTGGCTATGAACTTAAAATCGAATTAGAAAAAGTACAAACTGGGAATAATGGTTAATAGTTTAGATTATGACAACGGATGATGCATAGAGAGAATCTTCCGGCCAAGTAGGGATTGTTTTTTTTGCTGGTCAAAATTCATTTTGTTTCCCAAAACCCATGTGCACTTTCTCATTAGTCAAACTTAAAGATGTTTAAGTTTGGAAATAAATAAAAACCATTTAGGTGCCTACACATATGAATCATTTACTGATTATGTTTTCCATTTCAGATTTCTTTCAATATATTCATATATACGACTACGTGATATACGAATGGATCTATGAACGTAGGAGCTGGACAATGAGTACCATTAGGTGTTGAACATTTGCATTTTAGCTGCTTAGCCTCCTCCCCGTTAGATATGACAGTTGTAGTGTGCACTTCGTGATTAACTAATCAATTTATCAACTTATTTAATATTAAAAGGATTGCTCAAAAAAAAAAAAAAAATTTAATATTAAAGAGAAAAAAATTTCTCACCTACACGAAGTTTACACTAATATGGTGGAAACCATCCAATGTATAAAAATGTGTCAAGAACTACACGAAGTATGTGTTAATACATGCCACATGTACGAAGTAAATGATATTATGGTGGTAACATCACAATCAGATTTAATTGTTCTTAAGCTAAGTTAATGGGGTCAATCCATAATTTATGAAACTTAATAAACTTAATTGATTTTAATTATTACAGTTAATAAAATTAATAAACTTAATAAACATAATATTTTTTAAAACTTAATAAAATTAATAAACTTAATATTTTTTGTTAAACTTAATAATTTTTTTAAACTTAATTAATTTATTAAACTTAATAAATTTATTAAACTTAATAAAATTATTAAATTTCATAAACTTATTAAACTTAATAAAATTATTTAACTTCATAAACTTAACAAACTTAATAACTTAATAACTTAATAAGTTATTAAACTTAATATACTTAACAAACTTAATAAACTTAATGATTTATTAATTTTAATACATCTTATTAAGTTTAATAAATCTTATTAAGTTTATAAAGTTTATTAAATTATTTTGTTTATTAGTTTTAGGATTCTAGCTTATTAAACATAATAATTTTTAAAAACTTAATAAACTTTATAAACTTAATAAGATTTATTAAACTTAATAAGATGTATTAAAATTAATAAATTATTAAGTTTATTAAGTTTGTTAAGTATATTAAGTTTAATAACTTATTAAGTTTATAAGTTATTAAGTTTGTTAAGTTTATTAAGTTTATGAAGTTTAATAATTTTATTAAGTTTAATAAATTTATTAAGTTTAATAAATTTATTTAGTTTAACAAAAATATTAAGTTTATTAAGTTTATTAATTTTATTAAGTTTAAAAAAATATTATGTTTATTACGTTTATTAATTTTATTAACTTTAATAATTAAAATCAATTAAGTTTATTAAGTTTCATAAATTACGGATTGACCCCATTAACTTAGCTTAAGAAAAATTAAATCCGATTGTGATGTTGCCACCATAATATCATTTACTTCGTACATGTGGCATGTATTAACATATACTTCGTGTAGTTCTTAACACATTTTTATACATTGGATGGTTTCACCATATTAGTGTAAACTTCGTGTAGCTGAGAAACTTTTTCCCATATTAAAGCTCTAGCTAAATCATTACATAAGAACACATGTAATGTTAGTGTGAAGAATGGTACGTAACATCTGTTTTCCTTTATGAGTATTGCATATATATACTCGGACTATATGAAAGTAAGAATTTAAAGGTTGTTTTTTCTTTATAAATTTCTAATAATTGTTATTCAATTTATATGGTGTCAGCTTTGTGTTGTATGATTGAACCAGATATTGCCCCATGACACCTTTTCGCTTGATAAGAAAGACGCCATTCCAATCGCTATGATGAAGAACTTCACCTTTTTCTAATTATAAACAAAAGAGAAACGCATAAGCCAGAAAAGAATATTCATCATAGAATACAATAGAAAAAAAAAGTTATTTCAATAACCGTCCCAAACCACCACTTTATTTCAATGGAAAGATGTTTTGCTCTGAAATTAGTTTATTTCAATATCTTTACAGGAGTGAGTAGAAACAAATCTCAACACTTTCATCGTACAGTTAAATTCTAACAGAACACTGATATGTTGCTCTCTAGATGCACACGCAAATTACACCGCAAGCATATTGCTACATGGGTTATATGACTTTGTAAAAATCCTCTATATATTTATATATGAACTATGTTTTCTTGTAAATATGTTCACTCGTGAAAGTTGCATGTGAACTTTATAAGTATTGGCAAAATTTTGAACGTTATCATTGGCTGAATCCTCAGAAAAGCTAATTACGAAGTTAACACCATAGATCGATTCGTTAAAATTGTATTGGAGGTTACGGTCCTTACAGAGGCATAATGAACATTGAATTATTCAAAAATGATTGATAGCTAATAATTAATATCCAAGCTAATTACTATTAGTATACAAATTGAATAAATTATCGGTGACCGTGTTCCAAGGGAGACGAGGAGCGAGCCAGCCCGCAGTTTGCAAACCTCACGTGCGTAAACCTTCTTGCAAGATTCTTCTTAGACTTATGTTTCTACATGCCCACGTTGCTACTCTTGTCGTTTTCACATTCACCGCTTCAACTACTCGCCGTCTCACTTTCGTCACCAAATCATTTTTTATTAAGCTTGTAATCTGTCCGTTTTGACAACTTACCAGTAGTATTACTTTAAGTCTTTAACTATTCCACAATAAAACTTTCGTCTCCGGTACTCCCAAAGTCCAGCGTCTATATCGAGATTGATATAGCAAAAACTATTAACTACACACATATTAAGAAAATATGATTATTTTGTTTAATTGAGGATTAAGTAAATGAGGTTAGAATAATGAGTGAATGTGTGACACCAAGTATACAACTAGACGTCACGGTTGTATAATTGTCTCCTACAAGTGAGTCAAACTTTAGGCCTTTTGACCATTAATCTTTGCCTTCGACGACAATCTATTCCGTTTTGGTTCCTTCATTTGTTTTTGCTGTGCATAACTAAGCGTTGGTAATTGAATAATAAACTCTTATTGAGCTCGTTAACTGAAATTCAGTCATGGAAAATAGGAAATAAATCATTAATTTATATCCGAATCAGAGACTGACAGCCATTTAATTAATTTAAATACTCAATATTTAATTAGAGTTTGACTCAAATGTCTTCATAAATTATTATCAGTGTAGAATAATTTTTAAAATGGTAATTATCAAAAGCCACATGACAGCTCTCTGAATATTAGATATAACAAATCAAACCATACAAAAGGTTGATGATTTGTTTCCCATTACACCAGTTTTAACTTCCGTTGAATATATTTTTCTTTCCAATTTTAGTTAATAGTATCCTTTTTTCATTTGACCATAGTAGATAAAAATAAAAATAAAAATAAATCTTACTGTTTCAGAATAATTAAAAAAACGGACAAGTATTTAAAGATGATTTTCGAGAGACTTGTTTTCAAAATGATTTTCACCTTTACTTCTTATGTAATGGTAGATTTTAATGATTATTTTTAGATGTTGAATTATTTGGTTGTTTAATTTTGAATCTCTTGTTTTTAATTTTGAACTTTTGAAAGTATGTACAAATTGTGGTTTTTCTTTGAATTTTTTATATGTTTTGCAGTAGTCTCTAGTGTCCATTTTCAAAGTATTGTAAGTTTGCTACATTGCTGTTTTAGGTTTAAAACAAGAACTAATATTGTGGTTGCATAAAACAATAGTAGTATTAAACATTGAAATTAAGCGTAAGCATTTAAAACTTTGCCACCTTGAATATTTAAAATGTAATTTTCATTTTGAAACTAAATCAAGAATTGAAACTGTAAGCATAATAAAATTAGTATATGTAACTAGACCTACCAGACTTCCACTGCGAA
Organism: Eruca vesicaria subsp. sativa; assembly: GCA_932364175.1. Lineage (NCBI taxonomy): Eukaryota > Viridiplantae > Streptophyta > Magnoliopsida > Brassicales > Brassicaceae > Eruca > Eruca vesicaria. The sequence goes on from CAKOAT010568487.1 coordinate 17,363, forward strand.
ATTATTTAAAACAAGACGAAAGTATAATTTATTTATTTTCACCGCTCGTTTAGGTAAAAAGTGATATTTACTTTTTGACCTCATAAAAAAGTTGACTATAAATAAACAACATTACTATTTCCTCTCATACCTCTCCCTTGCCAGACGGCGTTGCCTTACAAAAACCTGACAAGAGAAACAGAGAGAGAGAAAGCTTTCAGACCATTTCTTACTTTTACCAATCTACCCTCATAACTGATAACTGCAAACACGGTTTTGTCTTCTTCTTTCTTCTTTGTTTTACATTTGTATAAACCGAAAAAAAAAAACTCCGAACGAAGAGATATAAATGATCGACACCGGAAGATACCTAATCGGCGCCGCCGGTGCTAGTGGCTTCGGCTCTAAATCCACCGCCGATGAGGTAACCGAGAACTGCGACCTTCGTAATACAACAGCGATAATCACCGGTGAGTTTTTTTTTTTTTTTTTAGTTTTCTGGTGGCTCGTGTCGCTGGAAAAGTTCTCTCATTGTCTCTGTTGTTGATTTGGTGAAGGTGCGACGTCAGGGATCGGAGCGGAGACGGCGAGAGTGCTGGCGAAACGAGGAGCGAGGCTGATATTGCCGGCGAGGAACGTGAAAGTGGGTGAAGAAGCGAAAGCGAGGATCGTCTCTGAGTTTCCGGAGACGGAGATTGTCGTCATGGAGCTTGATCTCAGCTCTATGTCTTCCGTACGGTGCTTCGTTGCCGGTTTCGAATCTCTCCATCTACCTCTCAACCTTCTCATGTAAGACTCAAAGCTCGTTTTAAAACTTTTTTTTCATAATTAAGTTGTGTGTTTATAATTGCTTAATTTATAGTAGTATTAAACCAAGTTTGTTTAATTTTTGAATGCATGTAAATATATTTACACACACATACGTGCAAACATAATTTAATTATGATTCTTAATCTTTCTTTGATTTAAATGCGTTTCTCTCTGATTTTTTGTTTTTAAATATGCAATCAGAAACAATGCAGGCAGATTAGCACATGAACATGCAATAACAGAAGACGGGATCGAGATGACATTTGCCACTAATTATCTTGGTAATTATTTTCTTTAAATACGATTCCAATAGTCTATGACAGATCTTAACTACACATTGTAAATGTATACAGATATGATCACCATTTGTTAATAGCCGATCTTAAATCATTTTAATAATTTCAAATTTTGCAGGCCATTTTCTCTTGACCAATCTCTTGATAAAGAAAATGATCCAAACGGCAGAAGAAACAGGAGTTCAGGGAAGGATCGTTAATGTCACGTCCGGTATTCATGGCTGGTTTACCGGCGACTTGATCGAATATCTCCGGCTGATTTCCCAACCTAAATGGTATGGTTCTCTTACTTTCTGTCATCAATAGAACAATAACATTCTAAAACTCTAAATGATCTAGTATGTTACATATCTACAATTCACATGTGTTCAATAGCTAGAACTATAAATCAGAGAGTAGGCTTGGTGTTGCTGGATTTGCCTTTTTACCAAAGGAAAAAGCTGTATATATGTTAAATTTTTTGACTGATGAGTGACACTAAGTTGATGGGAGGGGTAATAAATGTGAAAAGGAGGTAAAGTGTTTTGACATTTTGACATAATAACCTTTTTTTCTTCTTATGTTGGGGTTGATGATCGAATAGTCAATTCGATGCGACACGTGCGTATGCTCTCTCGAAGCTCGCCAACGTTTTGCATACCAAGGAGCTCTCTTCTAGACTCCAGGTCTCTTTCTCTCCTTCCTCTCTCTCTCTCTCTCACTTATTTTCATTCTCCAATTAATTTCACCTCCCCCCAAAAATTAAAAGCATATGGTAGAACTTAATAACAGTGTGAAAGGTATGGGAGGAAAGGGGACAACAAGAAACCTAGATAACTAGGATTTGTATTCTAACTAATTATATCAAAAGAGTTAGTTAAGCTTTGACTATTGACCATAGTTAAGATTAAGACAATCATGTGGGCCTTTTAAATAAAGTGATTAAACTATAATATAAAAATAGAATTTTAATGGAAAAGAAAAAAATTGCAGAAAATTGGAGCCAACGTGACTGTTAACTGCGTACACCCAGGGGTTGTAAAAACCCGGTTAACAAGAGATCGGGAAGGCTTATTGACAGGTTGGTTTTATCATAATTTTTAGTAGGTTGGTTTATCTTAAATAAATATCATAAACAAGTAAGATTCGTAATTATGTCTAAATGATTATCCTTTGTCTTTTCCTACTCAGATCTCGTCTTCTTCCTGACATCCAAGCTTCTTAAGACCGTTCCTCAAGTAATACATTGTTTTTTTATAGATAATTGTAATTGATATAACATAATCTGTGCTGTATAAGTTATCCTTTTCGTTTATTAATTTATGTGCTACTTTTGTTTAATTTGTGGCATGTGATTAGGCTGCTGCAACGACGTGTTACGTGGCAACGAATCCAAGGTTGGTGAATGTATCGGGGAAGTACTTTACGGACTGCAATGAAACGACACCTTCTGGACTCGGATCTAACTCCTCCGAAGCTACAAAGTTATGGGCAGCCTCTGAGGTTCTGGTAACTCAACATTCCAAGGCCACTTTCGACCCATTTAGCTAAAAAAGCTGAAGTAATTATCTTATTTTATATTCCCTTAGGGAAAAGATATAAATCTAATTAGCATAAAAAATATTATGAAGTTTAGTTAATTCCCCGAACATATACTGGTATCAAGGATATTTTAACCATATGTAGATGATATATATACAGCTAGTGTTCTATTTCTATAGTACTAATGCGAAACTGATGTACATTAAAAAGTATTTGAATATTAAGCTATATGATATATGAAATTGATATACTGAACTTCTTTTTCATAGTTCTTTCTTTTTTGATTAATTAAAGAAAGAAATCATGATGTAAAGCTCGACTTGGACTATTATACTAACCTTAAAATATTTAAAGTTAAGTGGAAAATCATAATGTCAATCATTAGTTTTCGAAAGTGCTCCGAAGTTATGCTCATCTTTTGATATACTTCTTGTGATTAACCCATTTGGACGGATCTGTCAGAACTCTCTTTCTTTTTGACATTAATTACTTCGTACTTCGTATCCATGTGAGGTACCAAAAAGAAGCCCGGCTTTCCATCACTTAGCTTGGTGTTACGAGCGATGCTATTTGAATGCCGATTTCTAAATCCATATTTGTTGATAAAACCTATACTATACAAACATGGTGTGATTGCAAAAAGTATCAAAAGAAATAAAAATGGAAAAACAAGATGTTTGAGGAGAAAAAGATAGATGGGAATCGGTTAGATTGGGGAGTTTAAGATATAGGTCAATATAAAATGGCGCATGGTAATACTTTTGCGCATGGGTCTTATATCTCTTTTCTTTTTATAAAAGAGACCCTACTAACATGCTCCAGGGGTTTTCATTTCTAAAAAGAAATTCTCGTGCGTCATCAAATTGCTCTGTTCTTGCGAGTTTTAATCATTAAACAAAGTAAAGAAGAAAAGGGGAAGAAGGCTGGTTCAAAGAAGAGAGAGAGAGTTTCGAACCTAAACAATGCACGTACAAAATGTACACACCTAGTTAGTTATAAGACCGCATTAGTGTTATAATAATCTAGCAAACATGCGTGAGTTTCTAAAATTGTTCACGTATTTTAAGTGTATGTGTACAATGTGGTAGCTTGCGCAATGCACTGGTGCTTGAAAAACAATGTGTATGCTTTTTTTTTGTCAACTATCCATCTTGAAAGAAAAAAAAACTATCCATCTTGATCTTACATAGTTTTTCAACTTCTGGGTATTTTATTGGTTGGTTGGTCGTTAAATAATGGGAACCCTCTACTATTTGAAACTTAAGTTTTGAGTTCATCTATACCACACTATTTTATTTTCTAACCTAGGTGTGCTATAATCTATTATGGGCTTTAGGAATAACATTTAGTAGGCTTTTACAAGCCCAAGAGTATTAAAACGTTGATGATTCGTTTCATACAAGCAACCGTCAAATATCAAGATAATTATGAACTAAAGAACTCTCTACAGAAAAATCTGCTTGTCGAAGTAGTAATCTTTTCCTCCTTACCCGCCGATAGTATTTAAAGACACAACTATACACAAATTCTACAAGTACAGAATCTAAATATGTCCCAGTTTAAGTTTCTTGTTTAGAAAGAACGCTATAATCGTTACGACCGTAGAATATAGAAGAGAAACAAATAAAGGTCCTGCAGTGCATACTATAGTTGCACTATACCCACTGGCTAGACCTGCACAAAAATTCTGGAATAATAGTTCCCATATATTCATATTCGATCAGTATGAGCTAAGAGCTATCAAACTTTTTTGTATCCAAATGAAAAGGCATAGCTTAGATATATTGTTTGGTGCAAAGTTGTTTTGTCGCGGGTTTGCATTTTGGATGATGAGTTGTTAAGGTGAGGATTTGTCCACAAGCGCTGACATGGACCGCACTTTGAAAGATGCTATCCACGCACTTCGTTGGACCCATAAGTAAATCCAACGGTTCAGATTCGGTGGACCTTTTCTTCGGCCAGAATTATCAGCAAAGGCACGCGCATGAGGAAACGCGGGACCCAACTCCACCGGCCACACTTCGTAATAACCGTTCATTAATCAGCACCGGTCAACTCAAGTTACGACACTTGTCACCATCTATGATTACTGC